>ML677359.1:7513486-7601155 GCA_007922305.1 Dermatemys mawii
GGGGTGTTACTTTTTGGGCTGGGGGAGCCCCTGCAGCTGAGCTCTGAGTTTTAGGGGTGCGAGTGAATGGACGGGGGGGTGTAGCTGGGTTTTGGGGCAGTAAGGGTGCGAGTGTCTCATCTGAGGGGGCCTCGCAGCTGGACTCTGGGGGGAGGTGGTGTGGGATGAGGGGGTCCCCCTGCAGCTGGACTCAAGGGAGAGGTGGTGTGAGTTTCTGGGATGGGGGGAGGCGGTTCCCTGCAGCTGGGCTTTGCGGGGAGGTGGTGTGAGTATCTGAGCTGGGGGAGATGGTGCAAGTGTCCGGGATGGAGGGGTCCTGTAACTGTTCTCAAGGAGAGCAGAGAGTGTCTGGGATGGGAGAAGCCCCTGAGGCTGGGCTCTTCGGGAGAGGGGTGTAGGTGTCTGTGCTGAGGGGGTGACAGACCCCACGACTTGGCTCTGGGTGTAGGGAGTGTCTGTTTGGGCTCGAGGGGGCAGTGCTCCACACTTGGGCTCTGGGAGGAGAGAGTGTGGAAGCATGGCCCCCTAGGGCGAGGGGACAGAGAAACACGAACTGGGTTCTTATGGGGGCTTCTTTAACTCTACTCCAGGGGGAATTTTTTGTGTCTATATTGTTAGACATAGTTGCTGACAGGTAGTTTGAAATAAACAAAAACAACTGAAAATCATATGATTATATAGTGTTATTTTGACAAATAAAATATGCAGATTTTTTCAGAATTTTAAAATATTGTGTGCAGTATTTTTGATTTTTTGGTACAGAATTTTCCCAGGAATAAAAGTTGGAATCTTTGGGTCTTGACCAGCTAAGTTAGTTTTCTGCCTGTGTATAAAAAGGACACTGTGATGTTGATGTTGGCAGGCTTCTTTTCCAGCAATAGATGAAGATCAGATGTCCATGTCAATTCCTTTAGAATCATTATCCTATTTACTGCTACTTATAAGGTGATTGGTTCAGTCACAGATACCCCCTTGGGACTGTCACCTGATGTGCTGAGGCTACCTCTGAGCCAGTTTTCTCTGACAGGTTGGACCTCCAGAACCCTGCCCTTCAACACAGGCTCAGAGTCTGATCCATGCCCCCAAAGCTGCAGACTGAACTGAAAGCAGCTTAGGAAGTGCTCCTGTTTTCAGTACCCATACACCAAGTTCCCAATGGGCTCCAGACCCCAAATAAATTTGTTTTACACTGTATTCCTCCCTGCCCCCTAAACCTTCTCCTGCCACCCACAGACTTGGGGCGTGCCTCCCCCACACAGAGGCCGGGGACAGCCCTTTGTGGGGGTGGGGTGGGGAGGCGCCTAGGGCACCACAATGTCTAGGGATGGCCCTGAGCTGATTTATGGTGTGCCAGCGCTGAAACACCAAGTGACTTAAATAGAGTGGGGAGGACGTGAGAGGGATGAAGATGGCAGCTGCTTCTCTTTCAAGCTCCAATGCCACAAAATGGTAGACTAATGATGGTAGTGTGAGTTGGTGCTTCTCCTTTCAAGATCAGCTCAGAATGCTGCCACCTTCAGTTGTGGCAACAAAGATGAAAGAAGAGGTGGATGGAGCCCTTTAATTTTCTCTTCCCCCTCCTTATCTGGGGAAGGGGAAGAGAATTCTGACTGTGAGCTGCTTGAAATATTGGCTCAGTCTAGGTAATTAAAAATTTGAAGATTACATGCATTGAATTTGAATTTATATATTCACATGTATATTTTTCATATGAACATTCTTACAGATTTAGTTTTACAAAGGATGTTTTGCAATGTGGTTTAGTTGGTCACAAGATTTTCTGATATTGACATTTTTGGGAGATAATCAGATCAAAGGGATTCATCTAAGCTGCTAGACTATTTAAGTCTACAAAGAGTTCTAGATTGTTGTAAATAGTTCAAAACATTTTTAAAAAAGTAAAACTCCTATAAGTGGTTTTCTTGGAGAAGTTTTAGATCCATCCTTGCCAGAAGCATGAGAATGAGGCTAGGCCACTATGGTTATTTAATTGCTTCAGATATTTGTACTGACAAAAGCTTTCAGTATAATCAGGATTTTTTGAAAACCACTTCCATGAATCTGAGTTAAATTTGACATAACGCCTCTGGCATGTGAATTAAGGGCACTGTGAAGTAAGCTGCCTATTTAAAGCTGAGTTTTACTTCACTGATTAAATAGTTCTGTTACAACATTAAATGAATCTAGTCTTGGCTATTGTATTTGAGTGAGATACCATTAGTGAGGATTTTGATCTTAGATGTGTCTTGCTCGTTTGTGACACTAAATAGCAGAAACAGGCCATACTGCTCATAAAGGCTAAGTTTACAATTTTTTGGCTTTAAAATATTGCTTTTCTGAGGTATACAATCTGAATGAGAGAGAGAATTTCCAGGGGCGATAGTCAAATATGTTACTTTGTTAAAGCTTATCATTCCTCTTTACTATTTTATATTTTCTAATTTTTGATCATCGTGTTGCTATTTTTTTTATTATAATATTAGGAGCTGCTTTGTTTCCTTCTGTCACCAGGAGCTGCTTGTTAATCTTTTTAGAAACAGATAAAAAGCCTAGTGTAAGAAAGAATATCTAACACACTTGTAACTGAAATTTTCTGATAATACTTCTCTTCATCTTACATGAAAGGGCCTCAAAATGGATTGCCAGAAAGGCTTCAGGAGAATATATGAGGAAAAATTGTTTGACATATTCAGAATAGAACACATTTACAAAATACAAGTCACTCTCTTTGTTTTATAATGCTTGGCAACCTACAGTTAGGGAGTTGCATGGAGTCTGGAATCTGAGAATTTAGACTGGAAGCAATGTACAATAGTTTTACATAATCAAGTTTTTTTTTTTAAAGGCAAATGTTTTGATTGCTTAAATGACTGCTATTGCAGTACTTTGTTTAAAGATAAATTCTTGCCAAATTAATTTCTTTCAATATGCATCAATTTTTATTTTGACATGAAAAATGTTATTGATTGTAAGCACTGCAGTTAGTCACTTAGGTGGAGGTTAAGCACCTAAAACCTGCTGTGGATCTGGGTCTTCAGTGTTTAAGCCTGCAATACTGCCATTCCTTGCTGGCAGACTGCTGAGCCTATATAGTGTTCTATTGATTTCAGTAGGGTTTTGCATGGGTATAACTGTCCAGCTCTGCACAAGGAATTACAGAATCAGGGTCCAGCTATATAGAGATGTAATTTTGAGGCATGCATCTGTTTTGGGGAGGGCATCTGAATGAAGTAAGTTCTTTTGGTTCTTTTGCCAACTCTTTCAAGGGTGTCATTTTGAGTTGCATAATACTTGACTGATTCACTTTATTAAAAATGAATTATTTAATATTTAAGCAAAATAGAGCAGTCTGTTCCTTCTCCCGTCCTAATGAAGAGGTGTAATTTTATTAGTATAAAGATGCTGGATGGGTCTTCCTCTTGTGCACGGTGACATGATGAATTTCATTTTAAAAACAAAAACTCCTTTCTGCTGCCATTGTGGCTACTATTCTGTGTTAGAAAAACAAGGCTCTTCCGTTACCAAAACAAGTATTACTTTTTAAACTTGACAGTTTTAGGGTTATGCTCTTCCTTTGTAAATATAGGAATCAATCGAACTTAGTCTTTTCACCATAACACTTCTAATGTTTGGCTCAGATCTACAAAATAACTTATGTCATCTCTTTCTTTCTGTCTTTTGTCCTCCTTCCCTCTGCCTCCTTCCTTTTCCTTTCTGTTCCAATGATGTGCTTATTCCTCCCTCACCCGTAACTTTTTATTCCCCTTACTTTCTGCTAATCTTATGCTTGCTTTCCTCTCCAGTTTCTCTCATTTTCTACCTCCCAAATTATTGTAATTGCTCTTTTCAGTCTTCCCATCTTTGGCATTGTCTCTCCACTCCTCTCCCTCAAAACAAACAAAAAACCTTGTACTAAGCTCTGACTGCCATTACTCTCTCCTGTTCATCCTTTAATCAGAGACCTGCTTCCATCCTCTTTCATAGGCCACATGCTTTCAAGTTGGTAGCCCTAAACATGACTTCTCTCTTGTGTTTTCTGATCCCCACCTGCATCTCCTGCTGTCGTTTGGATGGGCAAAGAGAGAGGGGATGAGAATGAGATTAGAATGACTCCCAGCTCAACCTCCTTTCTTTGGCTCATTCAGAGAGAATCAGGAAAGAGCAGAGTTGGAGACCAGGCTTTAAAAGACTCCGTATATCATAGAGCCAATGTCCATTCTACAAGGCTTTCTATGTGGAACTAGCTGAAATACAGGCATGCAGAGGTACCGCTTTGAATCCCCAATTTGAAAACTTAGTCCTACACCTTGCCTTTCTGTAGCATTGTAACAATTTAAAAAAATCCCTAATGTTAGGAAACATTTAATGTGAAACTCTATAAAGATGTGCTTTATTAAATGCTGTGAAGATGTCTTTTAAATAAATGCTTTTCTCTGAAAAAGACTGTCACAACAGAAATTTAACTTTTTGTGAAGATAAATCTATATGTGATAATTTCAGTGTCATGTCATGTTACGTTATATCAGCCCCCCAGAAGACATCCAGCAGATTGTTAGCAAGAAAATTATCTTGGAGAAGAGGGAAGCTTGACTTTCTTCCTAGGGCTAATTTCCAGTGATGCTTCTGAGCACTGTTGTGTTCACAGCACTTGCTCTGTGTGTTTAACTTCCATAATACCAGCACACGAGTGGCTCTTTTGTCTTAATTTTTATCTGTAAATGTATTATCATGATCACCGGAGGTTAAGTCCATGACTCTTCTGTGGAACTTCTTCAGTTTAGGTCATGCATAGAGGACAGTAGTATAGTATCCTCCCTTTCGTGTACAGTTGTTTCAAATGTAATTTCTGTAGCACTGAATTTAACAAATTTAAGACTCGATTGTTTCCTCAAAACATGAGGATTATGAACTACAGACATCTAGGTTTCTGAAAACTGGTTCAAATTAGGACAGATGAACTAGTATTTTAGAAGGAAACAAGCCGTGATTTAATATTCAACAAATTATCTAATGAAAAACAACTTGAGGACACTGTGCCCAGCCAACCCAATGTTCTTATATAGAGCCCTATACTTCCTCAAGACCTCTTAAACCAAAAGATTGATTTTGTCATTTGGGAAACGTTCCATTTACTCAGCCCTTCAAGCATATTTGTGCTCTCTCTGTATGTATCTAGAGCTTAGTGTTGTGAGAGGATTGCCGACATTCAGGATGTTGCCCTTCACTCTCTGACAGACCCTGAGGTTAAGGACTACTGAATCCTGTTTAAAGTGGAATGTGATGGCAACTTTACTCAATTATGCTGCTTAGGGTGGACCCAAAGTGTCAGCAAAAGCTATGCTTGTTGTCCAGAGCTTGTTGTTCAGAAACTGAGTGAAGTAACTTTGCTCATAAAGTTGGGTGTGTGGGAATAAAGACCCTACTGCAGCACCAGGAGGCTTATAGAACTCACTCACTTGGGTATTGACTCTTCTTAGGCCAGATCCCCTCTTGAGCTCCTCTGTGTTTTGCCAGCAGCAGCCTTTGACTCTGAGTCTCTTTTCTGCCTCTAAATCTCTTTATTGTTTCTCTTCCCTCTCTCTGGGTCAGCCTTTACATTAAGGCATTGCAGTATACAGGATTGCCAGACAGATCTAAAACTTTACAAATCGTCTGGAGTATGGAAATGTATCTTGCACCTGATGACAACTTGATTTCTATAATCCAGACGCACCTGTTTGTAATGATCCTTTGAGATAACAGAGGACATGGTACCAGAAACCTATAATGGTATCTCTTTAGCGTCGAGTTCACGTCTTAATCAGATCAGATTTTTTCCCTTTAATGTTACCTTTTAAAAAATATAATATTTGTGTTAATTTGTGTTTCACATTAATAGCTGAAGATGAACCAACCCTTCCAGATAGGCTGTGCTTTGTAAAACTGATAACATCAGGACAAAAAGGAAAGAGCATGAAAAATCTTCAATCACTGAGTCTGTTGCCTGT
This sequence comes from Dermatemys mawii, assembly GCA_007922305.1. Lineage (NCBI taxonomy): Eukaryota > Metazoa > Chordata > Testudines > Dermatemydidae > Dermatemys > Dermatemys mawii. The sequence goes on from ML677359.1 coordinate 7,519,474, forward strand.
TACGGTAGGGAATGACAATAGAAACCTAAGACTTACGCATCAGTAACAGGACTACAGAAATCATATTAATAGGTGAAAATTTGTATTTATGGGCAAAATACAACTCTTTCAAAGTATAATTATGTAGTGAAGGGTCTCACTTTTTAGCAATTTTGGTATAAATTGTGCAAATTTAATTAACTGAAATAGTTCTTTGATAAATACAATCCCCCTGCCCTATTTTCATTCTGGCTTCTTAGTAATACTTTAATTGATGTATGCTATCCTCTTTTAAGTAATTGCATGTTAAGTAATCACATGTTTATTACACTTCTTTCCTAGTAAAATTGCAGCCTTGTAGGCTATTCAGCAACAATAAATCAATTGCAGCCAGAATAAAAGAGAATACATATTTTGTTACATTTACTGGAACTTGAATTCATCAATAAAATATTTTTTGCCCAAAGCAGTCTGGGTAGTGGTTATCCATATAATTGTTTTATTCAAAGGATAACTACAGTGCCAAGTGTAAAGAATTTATGAAATGAATATAATCTTGCTCTCAAGAAAGGGTTTTGTTAACGATTTGAATTGTAAAGCGGTTGGAAAATGAATCATCAGTTTCTGAATTAAATTTGTTTGTCCCATGAAATTTTGAAGAGAATGAATCTTTGCATTAGTATTGCTTCAGTAATGTAGTGCTGTAAATGCATCTTATTTGTTTGAACGTACAAACAAATTCTAACGTGCGAAAGATTTAATTCAGTGAATTTGGCACTGATAAATGCATACTTTGTGTCTTTCTCTGTATGTAGAACAGAATGTTCATGATACAAAGTAAAAGGGTAAACTAGATTTAAAAGAGCAGTGCATGAGTTCATTTTTAAAAAATGATGCTAACATTGGATGCAATGTTGTTTGTTGACCCACATAGGGAAAAAGTAATAAATGTATGTTGCTGTTTTACAATCGTATATCATTGAACAAAAATGTACATATTAAACAGCCTTATTTTTTTATATATTCCATATCAATTGTACTTCCACAAAACATCTGCCACCCCTCTCTCATTAAATCAACTTCTTAGTAACATCATAAAAACAAGCAATCCTGCAATCTGTTTTACTAACTTTTTTGTTTAGATACTTGTTTTTAATTTAACTAATATGACTTCTAATACCACTGACTACGAGATGCATTCAAGATTCTTTGTTAATTTAATGGTGAAAAATCTTATGCAGGAATTCTTTGGGATGTTTTTGTTCTGGACCTTGAATTAGTTCTTATTAGTGTGCAAAGGATGTAATATAATAATATTAACACGCAAATACTTTCACATTACTGTGAGGATCAACCAATAAATCTGGAAACAATCAAAATTGAAAGCACCTCTTCCATTAACATACTGTTTTGTAATGTAGCATGTACAATATGGTCAACTAATAACAAATGTTCCTGATTGTGTAGATTTAAATCAGATCTACACTGTTAATTATCCCCTTTTTGGAGGTTTTCTTCTTCAAAAGTATTACGAGAAAATACAAAGTCCTATGACAGAACAGACAAGTTAGCAATGTAATTATGCCAAAATGTCAAATCTACTTAATAGAATATAATTCTTTGATTCTGTGCATCACACATTTCTAAGCACAGTCTCTTTTTTGGAGTGACTAAGTGTCGGGTAGGACAAAAGCTTGACATAGATCAGTTTGTAGTAGTGAGCAAATTGCTAGGTTTAAGATGACTTTGGATATGGAAATATTTTATAAGGTTACTGTGAAGAGTAGTACCAAACTTTCTAAGATTAATTACTTAATTATTTCTGTGTTTTTTTTAAAAGCTGATAATTTTAATTTTAAAACTTTGTGTCGAGAAATGAGTGGAAGACTCTGTAAAAGCGTGTACACTTCCATGTTTTATTCCAGTAACTTAAATGTTAGATTTAAAAATAGTTGTCAAACTGATATTTCAGACTTAACACTTGCACCCATTATAACAGGCTTATAATGGTAACCTTCAAAATCCCTGTACTCTAGCAGCCCTATGCATAGCTTTAATTAGTCAGTCCTCAATTCTCTTGTTGGAGGAAGGGATTTCTGCACAACAGCCTTAACTTGGTTTCTTTCATGACTGTGTCAAATGTAAATGGATACAAATGTTATAAAATAGCAGCTGGACTATTCAAACAGTCTTCTATTTCTCATTAATATTCTTTCAGCCAGCAGTTTCCTCCCAAACTAAAATCAGCTATCCAGAAGACCAGACTCAAGGCTATTAATCTTTACATATTTATTGTGTGTCTTAGATCATCAGAGGGTTTTTCTGCAGAGATATGCTTGACTGTTCCACTTGCAGCCTGGCTGTTTGCTGTGTCAGCTGTTCATACCGCTAGATGCTAACTACAGTTTTCACTCAGCCCATAAACTATATTTTGCACCCACAGAGCTGAAATATGTGCTCTTCCTCGTTTGTATTTATGTACTGTACTTAGCTCTACCATAAGCCACTTAGGAGGCTTGGTTTAAAAGACCCACCAGCAGGGGTCAGGAAGAGATTCCGCCCAGTGTATTCTGGAAGGGATTTTAATCTCCTTTCTTTGAAGTATCGGGGTGCCCAGGGTTGGAGATGGGACATTAGGCAGTGTTGCCAGGGCTCTGTGGTAGTGCCAGGTATTCTCTCTGTCAGGTGCTTGCCTGTCTGATTCTTGCTTACGTGCTCATGATCTAATTGATTGCTATATGTGGGGTCATGAAGGAATTTTTGCCCAGGATGGATTGGTCTTGCCCTGGATTTTTTTGGTCTTCCTTTGTAGTGCATGGATGCAGATTGTCAGGGTTATCTGAGTATGTCTCACTTAATCATTTCCCTGCCATTGGGAGGTACTCAGGCACTGGTGCACTTTCGTCCCTCATATTCTCTGCACATGGTACATAATAGTCTAGTCTCTTCGGAGCTGTGATACTTTGGTCTCATTTCAGTGGCTGGGCTTAGTGTGTGGGTACAAGGTGGTATTGGTGGCCTATAATATACAGGATGTCAGGCTAGATACAGGCTAGAAACTGTATGTTCAGGTCTATACATAAAATGCTGCCTCGGCGCAGCTGTACCACTGTAATGCTTTAATGAAGATGCTCTAAACCTGGGGTAGTGCAATTTATTTTTTGCCAAGGTCCATATTTCCTGGTCAAGGTATAGACAAAGTCCAGACCCTCATCCAGCTCCCCTCACCCGTGGATTACTCCTCAAGCTCCCTCATCACCTGGTAGTTCCCCACACGTCCTGGAGAATAGGGTGACCTTATTTCCCTAAACTGAAAATGGGACGCTCCATGCCCCCAATTGAGCCAAGCAGCAGAGAGGAAGTAAGGGATAAGAGGAATGAGTATGGGCAGCAAAGTAGGGAGTGTGCGGGGGTGTGTGTGAGAGTACTTTTGAGCTTGAAGCCAGGAGGGAAAGCTATTGGATGTTGATCCAACTAGTGGTGTGGTGCCCCTTTGGGGGCTGAGATAGCAGAGGGGCAGGAAATAGGCTCTGGATAGCAGGAGGGACCAAGGAGACTCCAGATAGCAGCCTTGGGGAGATGGGCAGGATGTGGCAGAAGCAGAGGCAGACTGGGGACGGAAAGAGGCTGGTTGGGGCAGGGGGGTCTGGAGAGGGCTCTGGTGACTAGCCCTGAAGGACGGAAGGTGGGGAGAACACAAGGCAGGGATGGATTCCGGGGACTGCTCGGGACGAGGGGCACCAGGCTGGGGTGGCGGAGGCTCCAGGAAGGCCACACTGTGCTCTGTGTCCCAGCATAAGTGCTGTGGGGCCCTGTCAGGCATTTATCAGCCAGGTTGCCCAGTAGGGCCTGGGGCCCATAAGTCACAGTCCAGACAGTCCCTCCATCTCCAGGGAAAGCAGAGGAAAATTTGAATTAGGGCCTGGACAGTGCTGCCCTCTGATTGGGCTGCAGAGCAAGCATGTGACACCCCATCGCTCCCTAATTGCAGAGGCAGGGTGTAGTGGAGACCCATTAATCTACTGCAGGACGGTGTGGACACATCCCCAGCACCAAAGGTCTTGCTTACCTCGCCATCCCTCTGCTGCTGGTGGTCAGGCCCTGCTCTGGGGAGCAGACTCGGCTCCAGTCCCGGCTCAGATTCAGCCCACATGGTCCACTGAAAAGCATCTGGCGATTTGGATTTGGCCAGCCATTCTCCTGTTGAGAGCTCTCCTGTTGGTGTAGTTAATCCACCTCCCTGAGAGGTAGTAGCTATGTCAACGTGAGAAGCTCTCCCCCTGGCATAGTACTGTCTACACCACGGATTAGGTTGGTATAACTGTATTGCTTGTGGTGTGGATTTTTCACGCCTTTGAGTGACATATTTCTACCAATGTGAGTCTGTAGTGTAGACTGGACATATGACTGAGTGGTGCAGCTGTTTGGCTGCATTACTTTCTTGTTTTTAATTCTCTGAGGGGTAAAGCTGTCCCTTGATGCTCTCTTTACCTTTCAAACTTCATGTAAACCTCATTCCTAAAGGGAATGGCATATGACCAATTTGACAGAAAATGTATATATGAGGCATGTTAATAAAACTATACATGACTGGACCACATAAATATACTAACGCTGATCCTGAGACAGATTGACCATTCTTACCATGGTAAGACGCATGAAGTTTTTATGCCTAGCATTATTATTATTAGGTGCTTTTGATCACTGAGGGCTTCTGACTTGAGAAAATGCTTGTAATAATACTTCTAAAATGCTATCTCTGTTGTATCTGTTCCCAGTATCTGAAAAAGATTAATCTTGAAAATTCAAGTGACACTGTCAGATTAAAAGCAGTCTAGTAAAACACGTACTTAAATTAAAAATAATACTTCAGATTAGATTTTAAAACTCTTTTCATTTTTAATAATTTACCTTTCATATTTCTATTGCTTGTTTAATTTTTCAATTCTGTCATTTTGGACATTAAACATATACTGGTGAGATTCATATTCATTCCCAGGCTTTCCTGTACTTGAACAGTGCTTCAGTCTGTTGCAAACAATTAGGGAATATTTTACCAATAGGGTTATTTTTAGTTGATTTTTTTAAAATCTAAAATTTTCATATAGTAACTTTTATAGATTTACATACATAGAAACCTTTACAGCTTCCACTGAGCCAAGATTTCACTTATGTATTTTTTCCCCTTGCTGGGCATCTCAGCAAATGTGCTGTTTGTGGACAATCTGGACCTTTCTTGCTCTGTTATTAATAACCTCTTGATACAGTCAACATTTTTATGACTTAGAAGCTAATGAGGACAAGACTAACAGGCTGCAGTTGTCATATCTGCTACTCAGCTCTGAGAGAGCACGAAGAAAAACCTTATAGACACTACGAATAAAATTTTCAGAAGTACCTAAGTCCCATTTGCAAAAGTGATGCAAGCACTTAGCTTCCTAGTTTTGAAAATTATATTTAGGCAATTTTGAATTTTTTGTCATAGGTAAATGTTTAAAAATACAGTGGGATTTTTTTAGCAGTAATGAATAGCCTATTTATCCTGTTTATCATGAAAAATATTATTTATTATTTAAATAAAAGTATTAAACACACAGTATATACACAGCCTTGAATACTCTGCAGTTCTGCAGAATTTGCTCCCATAGTCAAGCTTCCATATTTTTTTTAAATCAGCTTCTAGGCCTGCACTGGATAAGAAGATATTTCAAATGAGATTGCAGTAGATGTGTCTGCCTGTGTCTACATATATCCTGAAACAATATCTCTGATAGGGGATGAACTGTCCCATTTATCTCAATAGAATGTTAACGTTGAACTCCAATTATGGGAATTTGTGTCAACATTAATTATTTCACTGCTGATCATTTTAACATCCAACTAATGTGCTGTCTCACATATCCAAACTATTTCCTAAACCTTCCCAGATGCCCAAATCTCCAGCTTCAGAAATGACCATCTTCCCCAGACAACTTTAGTTACTACAGTTTTCAATAAAACTTTCTTCAGTAGGTAGAGTATTTTAAAATATACTGGCATATTCAATGTAATGTAAACTTCTGTAAGAGAGAGATTGTTGTATTTATGTTATTCACATTCGTATTTAATTAAGTAAAAATCTTCATTTAAAATGTATCTGAAATTGCTACAGTCTCTCCAGTTTATGACACTGGATTGTTGTAGAATCTTGAGATCTTGCAGTAGAATATAGGTTAAGCTTGCTGCATAGTACATTAGGTCTTGAAAATTAGATGTATGTACCGGGCTACTCATGAGTTGGCTGCATGATGCAGCTGGGTTCATTGGTGACAGTGACATTATAGATAAGGCATATACTGGGCCATAATTTGAAGTTATAATAGGAATGGATATTATGGGATCTAAAAATGCCATTTAAAAAGTTTTAATATGTTACTCTTTGCTGGAATGTTGAAATGATCAGCAATCTAGAATATTTTGTTTATGCAGATGAACTTTATTTTTACGTGTTTTAGTTACAAGAAAACTGGACTTCATTTATAGTAATTAATGCAATACTTTAATTCCAGCTGTAGATTTGTGTGTGTGTATGTGTGTGTGTGTATATATATATATATAAGTTTGCACTAGTGTTAAAAGCTAGTGATGGTTAGTCACTTGAGAGATAATAGCATTTACGTTTTGCATCAATTTTCATAGCTTTGCTGGACTAGTTGGCCTTTCCCCATTCCTGTTAAAACTGTGATTTAATGCCTGATAAAGCAAGTTTTCCAAGAATAATTTCTGTTTTGCCTCTTTCATCTGTAGAGACTTTGTGACTTCAAGGCTATTTGATGATTTCTCAGTTTACCCCTTCAAAACCCTCATGAAATCAATTGAGCAGGATGCATATAGGGGTAGGACGATATGTTTAGTGTTGGTCAAGGCATGGTTTCTGTAGCAGAAGTAGTCTTTGTGGAAATTCTTGGTGCAACCATTTTTCAGTATTTTAATATTCTAATTTGTACCTGTCTAATCTGAGTTCTTAGTTGGTGTAAAGAGGTCTACAGAAAAATAATATAGATCTACAGCATGTGAAATGGATATGCAGAACATTGAGCATATGTAACAAAGAAGGAGGAGAAGGAGTTGTTTTTCCAGAAAAAGTATGTTGGAAGGAAATACCAGTAAGAAGAGGTAAAATATGCTTTTAGAATTTTATATATTTCCCATGCCCAACTTGTGGCATACTAACCATTACATTGATCTATAGTTACTAAAGATCCTGGTTATCCAGCAGCTACACAAAGAGATTTTTTTTACTATTGACAGATTTATCCAAACAAAGAAGGAATTTAGCAGAGTATAGCATACTAGTATAGCCATAACCTTCTCCGGTGTAGATGCTTTACTTCATTTTTTGGGCTTCTGTTTCATTCTTGTTGACTGCTGAGCAATAAAACAATATTATGCTTTGAATTTTTCTTAATGAGAAAATGGCCAGGTCCCAATTTAGAATATTATTATGATGGATGAGAAAAATCTGCTCATGTCTCAAAAGCTGTACATTTTTTACTCAGCAGCCAGGTAGCTCGCAAAATGTGGTGACAGATGCATGTAAGCAAGTTAAAAGACCCATTACAATAAGATCACAACACAACTTTAAAAAGGGGGGCTGCTGCATTTACAAGAATCCAAAACCAACCCATCTTAGTATGTTACAAGCATACTGTTTTTTTGAGTATGCAATTATGTATCCATCTTTTCTATTCTGAGATTGCCTGTGAAATTGTCACTTATAAAATCTGAAGTCGTATAATATGTAAATAATTTGCTTGGATTATTTTAAATCTTCTGGAGTGTAAAAATAGTCAGACTTTTTTGTTGCTATACTTCATTATTTTCATATCTGGCTTTGTGCAAGAGTAGTGGTATATACATTTGCAATTTGTCGACATACTGTGTTTTAGTTGCTTTATCAATAAGCAAAATGTAATAGATTGGATCCATATTTTTCTTGAACTTCAGGTCACCTCTTCAAAACTACATTTATTAATGAAGTGGACCATTGCATTTTGACCTGGTCAGTAATTACCTAAGGCAGCGTTCTTCACTGCAAGGCCTGTGAATCAGTGGCGATTCCTATTGACCCTAAGTGCAGCTCCTTGTCAGTCATGATCTCTGGTGGTGTAGCAGGCTGCCGCTAAGTCAGGTTCCCTGCCTGCCTCAGCCCCATGCTGCTCAAGAAGCAGCCAGCATGCCCCTGTGGCCCTAGGTGGGAGCAGAGATCTCTGCGCGCTGCTTCTGCCCGCAAGCACCATCCCTGCAGCTCCCATTGGCCGGGGATGTGGAACTGTGGACAGTGGGAGTTGGGAGGACGATGCCTGCAGCGAAGTTCAGCGCGCAAAGCCATGTGCCCCCCAGGGCCACATGGGGCACACTGGCCCCTTCCAGGAGCGGTGTGGGGCCGGCCAAAGTAAGTGCTGCCCCTTTCAATGAGCAGGTTCTGAATAACTGTACAAAATTAAGACCAGGAGTAGCATGAGTACAGCATGCTCAGTTATGTTAGACCAACATTTCTCTTCCACCACCCAACTTGCAGCCTCCTGGGGACAGCCCTCTAGCCCTCCTCCTGCACCATTAGCCCCTGCCTTTTTAATTCTTTATATTTTCCTGCTTATTATTATATAAAAGGTGTATTGCTTTATTGTACCAATAGATTTGTTTTAGTTACTCAAGTGATTCTGTAACATTACATCATTAAGGAGTAGTAAGCAATGTGCTAATGTAGTAATTGATGTGGCTCTCACATTGAAGGTTTTTTGCCAAATTGGACCCCACTTCAAAAATAGCGAAGAGTACTGACCTAAGAGAACTAGAATAAAGGGGAAAGAGCAGGTGAATGATTATTTTACTAGGAGTAAACAGAGCTACTTTATGCACAATGGATGGGATTTAGCATAGCCTAATATGTTAGAATGTAGTTCTTATCCACACTTGGAAAAAATATACATCTTTCAGAGAATATACACTATGTAATTGTCACTCATACAGTTAAGGTGAGCTGTTGGTATTTCCCATCCATGTTTTCAATAACTGACCTGCAAAAAATTCACTTAATACTATCAGCATATGTGCAATGTGCCCAGCCATTTGATCACATTGTCATCAGCCAGATGGAGAGCTATTGGCCCACCATTGAAATAAGTCAGTAGGCACTCATCAGCGATGTGCGACATTCTCTGAAGTTGAATGCAGCTGCATTGTGGGTCATTAGAAAAAAATTGATTTAAAGTGATTGGCCATACAGTTGGCCTGTCTTGTTCAAAACCAGTTCAGAGATGACTACAGGGGCCTTGGCAGATCAAAACCTGATGGACAGATGGTTGGATCAGTTATGAGAGAGTGGTTAATGACTGTCTACTCATTGCATGAAGCAGATTCCACCGCCATGTCCTGTGGTGGCATAAATTACCATACAGAGCATCTAGAAGAGAGGCATGCCAGTTGGTGGTGATGACAGGTTGCTATCCTCGCAGATCTTGGCCAGCACCATAACAGATGCCTTCTAATGGCAAATATGGGGCAGTGCTATGGCAGCAGAATTGCCCGTAAAGTCCTGGTAACAATACATGCAGTTTCGTTAAGCTCTACATCAACCATCCTTGTGTGAGACAGGTGACACCAGACAGGAGCACAATACTCTGCTGTTGAACAGCAAAGGGCAAAAGCTGATGTTCTAGGAATCTAGGTGCTTGCACTCCAGGTTGAAGAGACCAGTTTTTTGAGCAGGATATTCCAGCTGCTGACTTTGACTGCCATCTTCAAGTGGTTGCAGTACGTTAATGACCTATCGAATGTGTCACTGAGTTAAACTGGGTTTGGATCGTGCACCAGCCATTGGCCATTGAGGAAAACATTTAACCTGTGGCTTGTGCTTGCATTATGCAGATGAAATACACTAGAACCCATCTTGGAAAAGCTTGGCTTCAGGCCGCATTGACTACAAGAGTCTGCCATGAACTTCATATCATTCAGGACCATCGCAGTTTCTGAGAAGGACTGAGCTTGGTAGCTGTAGCAGATGTCGTCGGCATAGATAAACTTGTGAGAGAGTGTAACTGTCAGGTTATTGATGTACATGTTGAACAATATCAGTGAAAGAACTGAGCCTGGAGAATGGCCGTTGATCTGACCCTTCCAAGAGCTGCTGCAGTCACCCATATATACTCTAAACTGCCTGTTTTGAAGAAACTAACCGTTAATGTTAAACTTCACACACAGTTTTATTAAAGATTATGTAACTAAGTTCAACCTACAACCAGTTGAGTGGTAGCAGTGTTCCCTTTTAAAGTTAGTAAAATGTTTTGTGATATAAGAATTTGTCTCCATTGTGTAATTTTTAGTCTGTAATTTAGATACATTATTAAAAAAAACCTTCAAAGCTATGTGGCATAATTAAATACCAGACTAACCCTCCCTACAACAAAATAAGCTAACCATTTTCAGGTTTGGTTGAGGTGATTCCAGCAGTGGAATCCATACTGGATGTGTCTTGGTATAGGAACTTGGTTTCAGTTAAGGGAAGCGTGAGAGGGAGAGAAATATGATAAGCAGGATATTCCTGAAGTGCTGAATATCTGCCTCTAGTTGATAAATCTGAGGCACTAAAACCCCTTCTTGCTGGTAGTAAGGAAAATTTTGTCTGTCTCCCAGGGCTCTCTTGGCTGCCATGGGAGATACTCTCCTTCACTCTACTCCTTGCATCTGCAAACATGTTTTTGGTGGTGTGACATGAGTAACTTTTGTTACCTGCTAGGTATTTCTTATATTTCAGTTGAAAGAATACCGCCCCCTCCTCGGACCTCATCCCTCCCCCCAGTTCCCCAACCCGCAAATGCCCACAATTAATTTTATTTTTCCATTTTGGTAATCTTCATCTTGTATGAAGAGTTCTGTTTTTTTTTAAATCCTCTGGTATATTTTAGAAGAATATAGTTATAGAAGATTTTTCTATGTGTTGCATGCATTGAAATCTTAATAATATTTTATTAATCTGTTAACAGACATGCCACACATTCTGAGCTATTCTATTTTTTTTAATTACTTTTTTCATACCCGCATTCTATGTTAACTTATGCTAATACTGATAAAACAGATGAGAAAATATTAACACTGATTAGTTTTCTCCCTTCTTAGGAATACATTAAAACAAGACAATCTGTCCAAAGCCAGTGTGCCACTTCAGATAGCATCCATGCTCTTCATAGAGGAATATGATATGCTCATGTCTTTCTGCAACAGATGTTTACTCCAAAAACAAACATGAGCTCATTTCAGCACTGCATAGTACTTTGTGAGACAGCTTGAGTACAAGGTTAATGCTGTCTTGCCTTTCTGTGGGAATCATTTTTTCCTGTGCATAAACTTCAGCAGAATAACTGGAAAGTTCTTTTCACTCAAACTTTGAATATTAATATGACACTGACTGAAGGAACTGGTAACAATGTAGACTTTAATAATACTGGCAATCATAAGCATTGAAGTGTAGCTTGCAATATCTTTGGTAGAGATGAAAATTGTCACAGCACAGTGGTGCAGTAGAATTGAAGAGCAAATTTGCCAAGTTTTATTATCTACCCAACAAGTCCTTGTAGTTCATTCTGCTAGAATATATCTGTCTTTCAATGCATGAATATGCAAGTTTCTGTCTAACTCCATATTCAGTATTATTTTTTTCTTATTAATTCAGACAATTTAAAAAACAAACAAACACTAAACATCATTTTTAGAAGCCAGCTGAACATAGTCTGGCACTACTGTACCTATTTTAACATATTTTAGTCTGATATACAGATGTTAAAATGGATGCAAGACGGTGATTATGTAGCTTTTGCTTGCACATTGATACAAATAGATTTATCCTTTTATATACACATTTTGAATACTTGTTAAGTATGCCTATATGTTGTCCATCTAGGTGAGTGTCTGCAGGAAGGGGTTCCTTTGAGGTTATTATGTGTACTTTCATGAAAGTTGTATTGCTCATCTCAATTAATACTTTATATTTGTGTTGTCGTAGCTTGTGTGTGCAGTTTACTTGTTAGCTCTATGATTTAACATTAACTTGAGTCCTGCATTGAAAATTTTCCCACCAGAGGTTCACTTTAAAGGCTGGGAAGTAGTCAGCTGATTTCCTATCTACAGTAGCTTAATATGAGAAATTCCCAGTGTTTAAAAGTGATCTTTTACACAGATTTTCTCTCCCTTTTTGGTAACAGGACAATTTGGTAATGTTTGTTGACATCTGTCATAAAACTTGTGTGACGGAATCAGACCAGAAGGATATAGGAGAGTGCTGGAAGGCAGGTACATTAGTCTCAGGGTGTGCAGGTCCCTGTTCCCTGGATAGCCAAACAAAGGCTACTCCAGGCCAATCAAGACACCTGAGGCCAATTAAGAACCTTCTAGAAAGGAGTAGAAACAGCTAGCCTGATTGGGACACCTGAAGCCAATCAGGGACTGGCTGAATCCAGATAAAAACTTCCCAGTTAGTCAGGTGGGTTGTGGGTGTCAGGAGCTGTGGAAGGAAGTTGTGCTGTTGGTGAGACTGAGTGGTGGACAACTTATCATACAGAAGGAAGGAGGCCCTGAGGTAGGGGTGAAGTGGAGTTTGAAGAATCGGGGACTGCTGTGGGGAAGTAGCCCAGGGAATTGTATTGTGTTTTGTGGATAAAAGGTCAGCCATCTTAGCTGATACTATTAGGGTCCCTGGGCTGGAGCCCAGAGTAGAGGGCGGGCCTGGGCTCCCCCCTTTCTGCCTCCCCTAATTAGTCTCTGAGATTGGGAGACAATAGAGACTGTGCCAGGAAGGATAGCTTCTCCTCACTGGTTTGTGATGAAAATGGCTCAGTAGGCTGTGACCTTGTCTCCAGAGAGAGAAGGGCTCCGTGGAGGGTCACAGTGAGCCGCTGAGGCTAGTAAAAATCCTCCAGGAAATGCAGGATCCACAAAGATAAGGACAGAGCTTTGTCACACTTGCTATTCGTTTTCAAGTAAAAATATAATGGGTGCTATTCTTATCCTATTTAAAATATTTTGGTGAATATTTGTAGTGATAAAATTTCAGGACTTAACAACATAGCTGGAAATGGAAACATTTTAGTAGTATTTGATGGCTAGGTTACACTGCAGACTTCTAAGGTAATGAATTTTAGTGTTAATTAAGAAAATCTGTGGACCAAATCCTGCCTGTCTTCTTCTAAGAAGTAATCCTTTTGTAGTAAATGGGATTATTTATCTGAAATAAGGTGAGCAGGATTTGGTTCTGTGCTTATGAAAGTGGTAAGGAACTAATCTAACTGAATCTTAGCTAAGAGTATATGCTGTGGAAGACTGTAGTGAAATGAGTTAAATGCTGACCGTAAAAGTTATTTCCAAGATCAAATCAAAACTAACTTCTCATAGGACCTTTGAGATAGACATACTTTGTTTACTAAAAATCCAGCAGTATTAATGATATCCTACTCTGATTATTGGAATGAAATTGTAGATGTGCGCTTGAGAAATCTGAAAATCTCAGTTTCAGCTAACTATGGTTGCACCACAAGTTAGTTATTTTTGGTATGATTTCTGTTCTGTCTGCACAGTATATTGACTTTTCAGAGAAATATGTAAATTCCCTATTAGATATTATATCAAATAAGTTCAGTAGAGGACAGATGTCCAATAGTGTAGCATATCTGATTTGCCCCATAACATATAAACTACTACTACACTCCCTATAAAATGGGTATTATTCATTTGACTAGGAGACTTGGGTTATATTCTGAGTTTTGGCACTGACTTTCTGTGTGACATTGCACAAGTCATTTAAACTCTCTGGGTGAAAAATGTGGCTCCGTTTAAATGAATGGCAAAACTCCAGTTGACTTATGCAAAACTGGCATTTCACCCCTCTGTATCTATTTCCTTATTGGTAGAATGATGATAATACTTCCCTTCCTTTGTAAAGTGCTTTGAGATCTACAGATGGAAAAATACTACAGTAGAACTTTGATTATAAGAACAGCCATCTTGCAAATGACTTGTTATATATACCTTTTTCCTCAAAGAGGGCAGGAATCACATAACAAAATTAATGTCAATGAACAACTTGATATTCCTTCATGTTCTGGTGCCTTCTATGAATTGGAAATTGCCTTGCAGTGCTTTGACAGGCAAGAAAAAGTGATCTGGTACATTCATACTGCAACTAATGCACCATACTTACTGTGATTTTGAGATGTTCACTTTTAAAAACTTTTCCACTTTATGAACTCCTCAAACCCAATTACCTTGTAAAATAGGGGTTCTACTCTATATAAATACTAAACATCAGCATTGCTGTTAATTTACCACCACACTGTTGAAAGCAAATAATTAAATAAGGCTATTGCTTTTGTTTGGTTCAGAGATAGCTTATTACAGTTACTGATGTTTTAAAGAATGCAGTCCATGGCTTTTACAGATTTTTAAGACTTTTTTTACTCACTTTTCATTCTGTTTGTACTTTTTATTTTTTCCCCTTTATCAATAATTTTTCCTCTGTTCCCCACACAGAACAGCTTTTTACAAAGGTGCTCATAATGTGTGAACTATGACACTGGCTATTCTTAAAAATGTTTTTAAAGAAACACGTAGAAAATTAGGTAGGCTAATTTGCATTTGCAGAATTTTAGTCCTATCACAAATATTTCATGTTAAATATCTTCATGTACTTTCATATTTGAAAATATTGGCCTATCACATGATAACCAGCATAGTTTGGGCTCACTAAAAAGGTTTTCTAGATAAATAATTATTAGGAATGGTTAAATAATTTGGTTTTCTCTTTGTCTTGTCTCATGAGTACTTTTCTGGTGATAACAGTAAAAACCTGATTACATCTATATCTGTTCTGTCAGGTTTCTCTCAAATCTTTTTAAACCTCCACCTTTCTTCAGCAGTGACATTAACTACTAAGCATAATTCTGTAGCAATATATTGGTTTTAGAGGGCTGTCTTTTTTTTAATATATGAAAGTTGACTACATGGTAGTCATTGTATACTTTTTATCTCTCATTTTTAAATATCTGCTCCTGTCTTTCGCTGTAGACTCTCTCCTAGTTTGGCTAGGTGGTTGCCCAATTTTCATTTACAGGTAAGTCCTCCTTTGGAATAACACTGCTTTCTACGTCTGCTGTCTGACAGAGATGTTGTTAGGTAAGGTGGGAGAAGAAAGATGTGTGACAAGAGCAGATTACTCAGTGCTAATGTTGTTTGTCATATTCCTCTACTCCCATCCAGCATCCTCCCCTTCTTCTCTCAGGAGTGCAGCTTTTAATATTTTTTTCCCTAAGTTTCTCTCCTGTTTTTTTGTTTTGGAATTTTCTCTGACTAGAGCCATAATGTTTTATGTAATGGTTGTTCCTGAGGAGAGAGGGAGAAGAGGACTAACCAGAGTCAGCAGTCTTCCCTTATTTGGTATGATTTTAAATGTTTCAGGGGACCTCTCAAATCTCTCTTCTGTCTTCTGCCCTCTGTCTGACTAGGCCTATAATTGAACATAGAACCTCCTGGCTAAAATCTTCTCACAGAGTTAATCTTTCTGCACAAGTTTAATTGCTTTTCCCTCTGTTGGCAGACGTTTATTTGAGGAATTTCCCAACTAAACCCTTGAAGGTCAGCTTTACAACAAAAATTCTCTGCCTGTGACTCTGGAAAAATAGAAATCCTCCATCCCATCTGAAGCTTATTCTTACCTTAGATCCCATTTCTGTTATTCTTTTTCATTTTACAATCTACAGAAAATAGGTTATTTCCACTCATTCAGAGCTGACAAAACTGCAGATAGAAGCAGGAAATTTGCAGATATTCCATGTTTGACGTGTTAGAATTTCAAGAAAGATGTTAATTGATGGGGGCACCTGTCACCTAGGACTGAAGCTATCAACTAATTTCGAGTAGGGCTTCTAAACAGTCATTGACTGATTACTTTAAATTATTACTGACCTGAGTCTAATGTGAATAAGCAATACGGAAGGGAGAAATTTTTTATCTGATTGCTAATTACTTGAATCATCCAGTTCTTCATTATTTTTCTTGTTAAAATGTTGCTTTTAGATTAAATTATAGTATTAATGTGATATAAAACAATATAAGTAAACATTTAATAGTTTCTGGAAATTCCTACTTTCTATAGGGTCCTTTAACTAGTATAAATGTGATTTTTTCATTGCTGACAATTTATGAAATTGTCCAGTATCTCTGTCTTCCTTCACTTAATTTACTGCATAAGTTTTCTGTTTTCTTTTTATTTCTCTTCCTTTTTACAGGGTATCAGTTCCTATAGCAGCCCTTAATGTGGTAGATAAATATCAGCATCATTGCTGAAATACCAGTGAAGAGTGCTAACATGTATCCTACAAAGTGTGTGTTGGCATAAGACACATGGACTCCAATGCATTACTAATGGCTGGTGAAAGTAGCAGGCCAGACTCCCAACTATTTTAAACTGCCACTAAGACTTCCTACTGTACTGTTATAGTCAAGATTTGGAGATACAAAGTGTTCTCTTGGGACCATTTGTTTCAGTGTTTTTGTTTTCAATATTATATGCAGAAGTTACAAACAATCTCTATAAAGTGTTTTTGCCAACACACAGATCAACCAAAAGCAGATTATAGTAATAAACAAAATGTGTAGCAAGTGGTTGGAAACTGATACATTTATTTTTAACTACTGATATGTACCTACTTAAGTTCAGGGTTGTGGGGAAAGGATGTGTGTGTGTCTGTTTGATGTCTGTGTGTGGGGAAGGATGTGTGTGTGTCTGTTAATTGTGTGTATGAGAGAGAGAGAGAGACTAGTACATTTACAGAGAAACTGCTTTGTGGACGGGACGAAAACTTTATCTTGATGCGTTAGTAGGCAAAGATATCTATTGTCATGGTTTTGAAGAAATACAGACTAACTGCTCTTAAACCTGTATATTGGTGATAGTTACTGATCTTTGTTGGTGTGGAAACATCAGTTTGGTCATTAGTATTACAAGGAAATGTGACTTACTTCTGATAGCTTACCATTTTTACAGACAATAGGAACTGCTGATCTGGCTCTTCAGTTTTTTGATTTTCAGTGTAAGCTTGGTTAGAAAAATATTCTGTGTTGTCTGTATGGATACATAATCAAAATGTGTATCGTCATGCATATGATTTATACATTGTCTTCTGTTAAAGAGCATACCATAGGTTGAATAATATTATAAAAGTTCTATAGTACAAGTAGGCACTTCATAACTTGCATCAGAATTTGGAAGCAAGACTGTCTTTAGATGCCTTTGGGCAAATTAATGCTTTCAAATTGCCTTTTAGGGTTGGTATCTCCCTGAAGATCAGATTGTTAAAAACCTTTTGTATGGCAGTCATAATTCTCATGTTCCAAATAAGATCTCCTCTTCCATTAGGAGGTACAGCATTTCAACAGTTTTGCCTTTAGCTAAATAAATTGTATATGAAATATGCATGAATATGCATTATTACTCTTTGCAGCAAACTCTAGGACTTAGAATTAAATCCTTCTCACAAAGTGCATTCTTTATCTTTATCTTAATTATGGGGGGAAATAAACACCTTCAAATAAAACACCATATGTATGACCTTTCTTTCTACGTCAGCACTGAGTCTCTTTGAAATCATAACTTAATGCTCACTAGAAAATGGTTCAACATCAAGGCCTTTGCTGAAGAGGTGCTTTTGAAATGAAGAAATGTTCAATGAAAAGTACGGTGTGATCAGTGCACTGAAATATGTCACCTACAAAGACAATTGGAGAAAGTAAAAGTGTATTTTTATATATTTTTATATATTTTCTGTGGTCATGCACCAACTCTCATTTGACTGCATGCTTATGTTGTTAACCTTACAAACTGGGTGGGGCAGGAGGGAAGGGAATATAAAATTGACTCTTTAACAAGGATTGCACATGACAGTAGCCCAACAGGTATGAAGTTCTCTATAGTGGAAATAAAGGTTAAATGATTATTATTTACCTCTTTGTGTGAGACCTGATTCAGCTCTCGTTGGAGTCAATGGGCTACTTTAATGGGAGCTGGATCTGGTCTTTAATTTGGATTGAACAGAAGAAAACAAAATTATGCCACAATAGTGCTCACTTTTGGATAAGCATAACCAGCTGGGAAGCAACCAAATAAAAATACCTGGATATTGACCACATCTAACGTATCCCTTGGTCCTGTACTGTGGGAAACCCCTACTAAGTCTGAGCATAATTAGAATGAAGCCAGGATGAATCTCTAATTACTCTTCTTAGAAGTTCTAATTACAGTAGAACCTCAGAGTTATGGACACCTCCGGAATGGAGGTTGTCCATAACTCTGAAATGTTTGTAACTCTGAATAAAGCGTGGTGTGGGCTCCAGGTCCAGCAGCTGAGCTCCCTATCCAGTGCCTGCTCACATGTGTGCCTCTGCTGCTGCCTGATTGGTTACTTCCAGTTTCACATCATATCCGGTTGACCCGTCAGTCTGTAGCTCTGGTGTTCATATCTTTGAGGTTTTACTGTACTCTTCTTATAATTAGTAGAAATAATTGAGAACAAAAAAAAGGTTAAAAATCCAGTCCACAAGTAGAAATATTAGTATCTTAGTAACCAGCACATCAATGACATGATTTTGTTGCTGTAACTTTTATCTTCTGGGCCTCCAACCCATCCATTCAGTTGTATTATGTTGTGTCTGATTTAGACTGAAGGTCTGTAGGTCAGGGACTTTGCCATATATATGGTAGGAAATGGAATATTTTAGCATTTTAGGAGCTAAACAAATAAGTATTAGTAGTCAGAGTATATCTTGGCAGGTTGATCTCCAGTGCCAAGCAAGTTGTTTGCCTGGTCTTGTTGGAGGAGTCACTACCTAACCCAATATAGTCAGTCAGCTTTATTAAGGTATTGGGTGGGCAGGAGCTCATTCATCTTGGCTTCTGTTCTCTGCACTGTCTCTTACACCAAAGTCCTCTGTGATGGCTCTTGGAAAGGAGTTTTCTGTACCATCTATTATAGGAAGATCCATAATCTGTTGTATCTTTGCCATGGAGTCCCTTCTGTCATCTCTCACAGCAAAGTTCCCTGTGGAGGGGACCTGAGAGTGCTTAAGGCCAAAGTCTTTTGGGGCCATGAGAATCCCCCTATATTTGTGTGTGATCCCAGGAGAGCATTTCTAAGAGCAGCATTGTTACGCTTGCTCATGGCAGCGTGATCCTCCAGTCCAAATGATGTACTAGCACGTATCTGAAAGGCAGGTATCCCCCTAACCATCTTTTACCTTTTAATCTCTTCTCTAGATTGATAAACTTTGAGCTCTGGACACCAGTATTTCTAGGTCCAGTAAATCCCGTCATTAAAAGGGGCAGCATTTATTCCTGTTGGATCCAGGTACTATATACCATGGATTTCTCAGCCACCATTTCCCAGAGTCCAGAAACCCGATTCCCAATTATGTGAATTTGCTGCAAGGGCCAAGGTCTTAAACTCCGCCAGCCCCTTTACTTTCTGGACTGGGCAGTTTAGTAAGAATTAGACCACTTCTGATATACCAGCATGTCTCCTCTCAGATTTTTCAAGCAGTGGCCTGGAGATGGTCTGTGGCCTCACTGCCTTTTCACAGTGTTTGTGCCTATCTCTGCCCTGATAACCCTATATTTAGAGCCCTGCAAATCTGGGCATATCTGCTTGATATCCTCGGATGCGAATACAGTTGGATTGTTGACCATCTTTGCACATTGTGGATTGGATGCAGATCCAAATTTTTTTGTCTGCACAGAGCTCTAGAGCAGTGGTTCTTAACTGGGACTCATGGCATGCCAGGGTGCCGTGGTTTCAGGGGAGCTGCCACGGGGCTGAAGTCCAGAGCCCCAGTGTCACCCGTGGGGTTGAAACCTGGAATCTTGGTGCCATGAGGCTGAAACCCATGAACCCTCTGAAACCAGCTCACAGTCCCCAACTCACTCCAGAGGTCCATGGATGCCTGGTTGAGAACTGCTGCTCTAGAGCTGCGGTTCTCAGCCTGCAGCCTTCCGGCCACTTGCGGCCCAGTCATCACAGAGCTGTGGCCCATGTGACATCCTCAGGGTCATACGGGTAGTATTGGATGCTTCCCACATAACACATTGTGGGCCACATATGCAGCCGACAATGGTAAATAGGTTGACAATCACTGCAGAAGGTGTAGATGAGGATTCATATAAAAGGGGAAGTGCGGATTGTGGGTGAGATACAATTTATGCGGATCAAATGTGATCCAAATTTTTGTATCTGCTCAAGGCTCTAGCTATATTCTCCTTCCTCCATCTATTAGAGTTCCTCTGTGTCTCATTGAAACAAGCCTTCCTGATAGCTTGGTGGACATCAGGTTGGATTCACACTTTGCTGTTTGTGATGTACCCTCTTGGGTAGCTTTAAGTATGATATATCCCTGCCTTTCCCATGGTTCAACATGCATTCAATCCAACCCTTTCTTCCAACTATTCAACTCTTCTTGCCCTAGTTCAGAGGCACTTTTCTTGTGACAACCTGTGAAAGCCTGGCAACTGGCTGAAACCTGAGATTAGAGTGTACTTATTATCTTACCTACAGAGAGACCAAAATGGAAGTTAATTTTTATTCATGTTATGGAAGCGAGGGATTGTGCCACCCTTATTCACTTTGAGTAGTACTTTAATTAGTGAGTAATGCCATTCATATAGCATGTGCTGTTGACTCACTACTCAGCCACAGCAAGGGTGTCACATGCTGGGCTTAATGTGACATAGCAAGTGTGCACAAGACATATCAGTCACAGTCTGGCCTTTTGTCCATTTGAGAGAAGAAGTTAGTCACCGGGGTGAGTTCTTTGTCACACGTGCGATGCTACTGGTGTCTGTGGTTCTGTCTGGATGTTCAGCAATGGGAGTAAGGGATTCACAACCCAGCTCTAAGCAAGAAAAGAACCTCAATCTTTGTGTGTGTGTGAGAGGTAGACTCAGAACTGCCTCATGGGCTTCCCTGGTGGTCTGCAATGTCTGGCTGTTATTCTTTCTCTTTCACATTCTTTTTCTTCTTTCTCTTCTTTTTTTCCTTTTTTCTTTTCTCTCCATCACGCTTTCTCTCTGCATGGATCATGGATGCTTTATGTACTGTGGGGCCTCTGGAAAGAAATGTCATTATTAAAGCTAAAACATGTCACTGGAGCTTGGTGCTGATACTGCCAGAGCCTCTCCTCCTTCCAGCCTGTGCCTCAGGGTCCGGGAGCATGAAATGCAGTAATGGAAAGACGACACCATCCCCAATGTGACACCCTGCTGATACTGTGCACATCTGAAACAGGCACAAAAGGATCATCCAGAGAATTTCAGAGAAGAAAACACTTCAGAAGAAATAGGCAACAAGGAAAGAGAGGGCTGAGAAACATTGTGATGAGGAGATACTGATCTCCATTAGACCCCAACCCTGGAACTACAGGCACACAAACTAGGATGTTTGAAATTTTGATTTAAAATTTGCTGTTCCGTTCCCATCTGTGGTGTGAGCTAATGACACAAGTCGGTGTCAGCTCAGGAAGACCTTGAAGCTTTCCACTTCCACACCGAGAGGGGAAGAAGGCCCAGGCAGCTAGCGAATGGACTGTCATCTGTACTATCCCCTTTTTAGTTCATTGAAGAAACTCATTGGACTTACCTATGTGCAGGAAATTTTGTAGTTTGGTGAGGGTTTCTTTTCATGTGCTGTAACATCATCACTGTATTATCTATTAGAGAGAGGGATGTAAAACAAAACTATGGATCCCCAACATCCCCTGTCTTTAGGGGAAACAGGGAGTTTTGTGTCTGGATCAAAACTTTTCAGCTGGGGCCCATTTCTAACAGTGATAGAGGCTAGTTGGTAAAGCCATGGCAGAGCTGGGGAAGCAGAGATCATTCTCAGAAGTATAGCGTATCTCTGTCATGGAGAGCAAGCCATGAGACACTGACTTGGTGGATACTTGAAGGCAGTATTTGAAGCTCTGTATCTCCTTCCCCTCTACCATTTGTGCTAGATTTCAGGGTCACAGGGGATAATCCCATGACACCCCTTCTGTTTGGACTCACTTTTGATATATTAGGGTTAAAATCCATCCTCAGGAATTTGTAAGGAAAAGCCTCTCCAGGCCCCTGTGTATGCCCAGCTTTAGCCATTCTCTGGTTTTCTTTAAACAGCATTTTTAGCTTATGCTCTATCCCAGGTGCTCCCACTCAAAATAGTTTTAACAAATACAGAGAGAAGTGTTAACATTGTGGGAGCAAAGCAGAGGTTCATTTTCTTTCCAAGGCATGAAAGCGAGGGATTAAAATTATGGCTCGCATGAAGAGTAGCTTGAGTTGCTGGCATGAAGAACTAGTTTCTCTTTATGTTCCATTTCTTTCAAATAAGGTTATAATTAAGCAATAACATAAATGAAATGTGAGTTAGCGCCCCACTAACTGTCTGCTGCTGACCGATTTAGACTGAGGGCGAAGCTCAAGGCATTTATTTAAAATTAACCATTTAATGCGCTGTTTCAATTTATATCTTGGATTGATTAACTGAGGACAAAGTTAAAAGGTTTTGTTAACTTTCTTGTTCTTATACTGAACTGAAAATTGAAAAATTAAATGAATGCATTTTAAACATGGCCCCTCAATTACCATCACAAATTAAAGAAAAGCAGCAATGTCCAGATAATATGGAGCCGTCAGGCACTGTGAGTTGTAATTAATATTTAATTTATTGAATTAAACAATATATTTTAAAGAATTAATTAAACTTGATGTAATTTCAATTAAGACACTGTCTTTTTGTATAATGGATGTTAAGTGCAATACAGTGACAGCTGATCATAGAATTTTTATGGAGAGTATGCATTGCAAGCTATTTTGTGATTTAGTTAAAGTTTTGTCATAAATTAACATATTTGGGATTATAAAAATGCTCCGGTTCTGTATACTGAATCCCTTAGTTTTCATTGGTTGACATGTTGTCCTTCTCTCCTTTGTAAGGAGCTCTAGGGAACAATAGAATAACTGTCATCTGGAAAAGAGAAGCAGCAGTTAAATCCTTCTGAACAACACATTTTTCTGTGCACACCATGCTTAAATCCACCAGACTTTTCTTACGATGCCTTCAATTTTTCCCTTTTTCCGAAGCTTATTTATTCAACTTCAGAAACTGACAGTTATCTCTTCTTAAACTTTTCTACTTTGTGGTTGAACTCCATCTAGCTTCCATTAAAATCAATAGAGAGACTCCATTCAAATTCAGTCGGAATTGGATCATGTCTCCAATTCAGAGCAAAATTACTTTTTTCCTCTTCTCAGTACATAATACATCCACAATAGAAATAAAGCCTTCCATATCTTAGCTTTACTGAGCCTTCTGATTTTCACTGAACTGATAAAACCCAGGTAATATCAGGACTTAAATGAGATTATCTACCAAGCAATATGCTAAATTCTTTTTGGTATAATATAATTTCCCCTCCCTGTCCATTCATGAGTCTTAAAATGTTCTATTATGAACTATCTTCTGTGCAATGGCTATGGGAATTTTATACTGGAGAAAGTTCAGGTCCTGAGTACATTACATGTGGCATATAATGAATGTATTTTTTCCTATTTTTTCTTCATTTTAATTGGCAGAGACAAACTTATGATAAATATGAAGCAGTCGCATGCTATTTGTTTGCATCACAAAAGTTCTATATGTTGCAAGTAGGGCATTTAAAATGTCTGGAAACCTGAGGCTGCTAGAAATTATTTCTCCTTCAACAGTGTGGTTTTTTTATAATCTTGTGACGCAGTTCGCACTGGAGAACAAACTCATTGTAAAATATGCATAGATGAGGGTGTGTGCAGAGACTTAACATGCTTTCCACTAGAGAGCTGACAGTAGATAAGTATGCGGTTCTAGTCTACTTAGGTGCACAGGAGGGATTTTCAAAAGCACTCACTGTTGACTTAACTTTGTTTCCATTGGAGTAAATAGGAGATTTACAATAGACTTCAATGGGAGAAGAGTTAGACCAATGCTGAAGGCTTTTGAAAAATCTCACCCATAAGATTAATAATCATACTTTGTATGTGCACTTAATATATTATTCATTATGGGTGCTTGTATGGTACTTGATATGAAAAATGTAACCAGGAAAAAGATTAAGTAATTTGAAAATAGTGTAGTGAATTAACGTAAGTATGCTAACTTAACCTGTACTTGTTTTTATTTTTTATTCAGTTTAGTTATTTTTCTGTTGTATTTACAAATTTTGCTGTCTGCATGATGCAAACAATGATGGAGCAATGTATGAAGAAAAATTAAGTGGAATTTTAAACTATTCAGTTTTTAAAAAATTAAATAGCTCAGTGGCTGGTGAATAATCCCTCTATGGAGGGAGAAAAATGGTACAATAGATGTATGGACTTTAAAAAGTGATTTTGAGAATAGCTTGGAATCCAGGGTTTAGCATTCGAATTACAGTTTTCACACAGACTTGCAGAAAGAGTCTGGATAGATTTACTTTTATTTTGAATGGAACAATTCGTTATTTTTGTGTTTATGGTGAGCAGCATGTAAAATGTTTCATGTTAGTAGCTAATAATTTTGCAGCATTAAATAGAAAACTTGACAGACCTGTGTGAAGTTTAATGTTTTATAGAAGTGTTTTGGGTGGAAGTCGCTTACCGTATTTCTTGCATATTGTATTGGCAGTCTGTATTGCGGCTGTGGTTAAACTCAAAGGTTGAAATGCTCTTTTAAGCATAAGTCCGGGAGTCCGGATGGCCTGGGCCAGTTGTCTGCTTTCACCAAGGTCAGGTGAGTCCAGGGTCCAGGCGGTCTGGGCCAGTCGTCTGCACTCTGCAGGCCTGCTGGCATCTCCCAACATGAGTGCTTAGGGGACGCATTTGTCCCCTCAAGTGGCTGGGCCCCTACTGAGCTTGTGAGTCCTGCCTTTATAATTCCGGCCCCATCCCTTGGTTTCCAGGGGAGGAGCTAGGGGGTAGGGCTTCGCCCACAAGGGGGTAGAGCCACCCTCTTCCTGTGTGTCTGGGAAGGGCCAGTCCACCTCACTACAGTAGGTCAAATCTGGTTTAGGCCATGAGAGAATAAGAGCTGAACAGTCTTAGCCTAGTTCCTAGTGGATGTTTGTTGATGTTTTTGTCCTGTTCCAATCATTCTGAGGAGTATTGGCAGTTTTCCTTTTGTTGCAAGGGTCCGAGAGAGTTAATCTCAGAGCTAAATTTAGGCACAAAACCTTCAGCTTCCAAGATAGAGAAATAGCAAGGTAGAGTTGTCAGTTGTCCTGAGATTTGTGGAACAATGTCAATTTATATATCTACTTTCCCTGTGAAAGCCAAGCTTGTGTGACTTTTAAGTCATTGAATTTATGTTGCTTACTCAGATTGCCATTTTATCTTCCTCTGTGAGGGGTCTATCATGGCACTTTTTCTAAATTTTATGGTGATTACCACAAATGTAAAACACAATAAACGTTCAAGGTTGGGTAGTTTGACCTACCTGAACAATTATTATGTCTGAAAGTTATTGTTTGAGTAGAAGATGGTGTCATGCTGTCTGGAGTGGCTCACAGCTGTGAATGCCTATCTTAGGACAGTCACCCCAAACTGGTGGTGTGTTCTATAATTAGATTTCATCAAGCCAGTACCAAATGTGAACTCTGGATCACTGTACCAGTCTTACCATGGAGTCACAGACAGTCCCCTTAGCCTCTCCACTCTATCTTGCCACCCAGACAAACTGAACTTTATCATAAAAGGTCACTTAAACCAAAAATCACACCACATGAGATTTCTTTCAGTCCCAAGAGACCAGTCACTTTAACCTATGGCATGTGTGCCAAAGGCGGCACGCGAGCTGATTTTCAGTGGCACTCACACTGCCTGGGTCCTGGTCACTGATCTGGAGGGCTCTGCATTTTAATTTAATTTTAAATGAAGCTGCTTAAACATTTTAAAAACCTTATTTACTTTACATGCAACAATAGTTTAGTTATATATTAAAGATTTATAGAAAGAGACCTTCTAAAAATGTTAAAATGTATTACTGGCACGGAAACCTTAAATTAGAGTGAATAAATGAAGACTCGGCACACCACTTTTGAGAGGTTGCTGACCCCTGCCCCAGATCAATTGGTAGCCAGATCTTAAACCACAGGCAATGCTGGCAGCCAGTTCTATAGTTAAGTAATTATACATTTATAATCTAAGAAAAAAGAATGAGTTACTGAGAGTTAAAGCACGTTAAACACATGGTCAGGTAAATAACAGTCTATAATTACAAATAGTAGCAGAGATGTAGTAATCTGCCAGTTTCCCTAACGTTTCTCAGGGCTACCCAGAATAGCTCTGGGGATCTTCATCTTCTCATGCAGTTATTCTGCCCTGTTAGAATCCAAACAGTTTAGAGATGAAGGATCTTTCTTTGAATCCATATTTATAATATCTTCACACAGAAAGCAAGCTGACAGTCTCTCTCCACTCATGTGAGCTTTTCCTTTCATGATGATGAATGAGGAATTGCAACCATCTTACATAATGGCCACTTCCATTGAAATTAGCATTTTCTGTTAAAGTCTGCTTAAGTTCTTTAGTATTTCCCAAAATTTCTTTGATGGTTAATTTAGTTACTTGAGTATAAACAATGTAAATGTTTGCTGTTACATTATAACAAGAACAGATACGTGAGAAAAATATAAGTAACATTCCGCTAGTTTTAAACATCTGAATACACACTTAATACATTGATTTATGCTAAAACACAAGTGAATTGGTCTAGGGTTCTGACCTGAGCTGGCATCTGGTTTGCCAGCATCATGGATGATATTTGCTTTCATGATAAATTCAATGACAAAATAAGTTAACGTAGAGTTAAGGTTGGTTGGTTGGTTGACGGTGTGTTGTCTGCTTGCAGAACATTGAATTGAGCAACTCAAACTTCTGAAAACCAGGAAATGTACATTGTTTGCCCCTGCAACCTAAACTCTTCTCTCTTTCAGCATTGCCTACTATTCCCCATCAACACACATACCTTTTCTTTGCCAGCACTAGAGTTGCTGAAATGCTCTAGCTCTTCTCCTTTTACAGCCCATTCCCTCTCGCCCACAGGATTCCATCTAACACTATTAAATAACAAAAAAGGAAAAAAAGGTGTGTATGCTGCCTTCCCTCTGTTTCTCTGGAGCTGGTGATAGCCAGTAGGAACTATTTGGATATACTTCAGATGCATTCAGTGTGTTAGGTGTTCAATTCACCTATCCCCAGTAGGTTTCCCAACTTTTCAATTCCCAGAAGGGGCAGGGCCTTGGGTGGGATGGGAGGAGCCTCTGACCAAAGAAGTAGGGGTGGGGCCAGACTCCCCCAGTCAGCCCTTCAGCACTGCCTGGCCTGTGCTGCTTGGGGCTCCAGCAGCGATTTAAAGGGCCCGGGGCTTTGATCGCTGCAGAGGTAACAGCTCCGACAGTGATTTAAAGGGTCCGGGGCTCCCAGCCACTGCTACTAAGCCAGCGGCCCGAGCCCTGGGCCTTTTTAATCACCACCGGAGCCCCATGGTAGTGGCAACCAGGAGCTCCAGGCCTTTTTAAATTGTCAAGACCCAAGGCAGCTGCCCCCACTCCCATCAGCAGCCCCACCGATACGGTTGGCTTTTCTTTCCGTTATGCCGTACCTGCTTACTTTCACCTCTGGTTGGAGTGGTTGAGGTGTACTGACAGAGTCGTGAGTAGCAGGGAGTTTGGGGAGCACTGGCTGAGTTGGGAGATGCATGGGGAGGATGCAGAAAGGTATTTTTTAAATTTTGTTTTCTTCCTTGCTTCTATGAAGTGCTCCTCATAATATGAGTTGCCACCTGCATTTGTCCCCTTTCCTCAGGTTGATGCTTAGGGCAGTGGCTCAAGGAAACAAGCAAGTGCAGTTCTACATAAGCCAGGCAGAGTTAGGAGAAGTGGTAGCGTAACACAGACAGCAGCGTCTGGAGAGAATCCCTTCTCCTCTTCCAGCGAAATTCCATCCCTCCTTACTTCCTGAATTCATGTTCTGCACACTATGTGGAGGGCGGTTCATGCTGGATTTTGTAGTGCTTTGGCTGATTCACAAGTGTTTGTTCTGCTTGACTTGGCTGTTTCTTCATTTTCAGAAATGCGGAGCTGGGAGTGGAGGAACTGGATGTAGGCAGTGGAGAGAGAACAGGTGGCAGCAGCAGGGTGGAATAGTATATTCAGTGGCAGGATTCTGGAACTACTCTGAAAGGAGCAGCTCAGAATGAAATTCAGTTGATAAGAGCAGCTGCAAAAATGTCTCCACATTCTGAGACTTGTTAATTTCTTGCACATTGGGCAAGCTGCCCACACTTCAAAGGTATGGAAGCTGGTACTTTCAGCATCCTTTAACAGCTCCATCTTGCCCTCTGTGTGGCTTGTGTTCCTGAAAGTCTTAGAAAAATTGCTTCTGTTAGAGCCTGTGTATGTGTGCTTACATGAGTTTTCAAGATATGTAAGCCACATGATGGAGTGCAGGATTGGACCCTACAAGAAAACTATTTCTGCTTTATTATGCATTCTTTTAATCTTTGTCAATCTTTAAAAAGCTGCTTTTTCTTCACTTCTGCCAGTACCATTGTAGGGATTTGTACAAGAAAATTTAAAGTCAGGACACATTTTTTTCAGAGTAATGTGTTAAAATAACAATAAAGTATGTGAAGTTGCATGTATTTGTCTTCATATCTAGCTTTAATGTTATGACACTGATGAAAATTAATAGAAACAAGCAATTACTTCCTGAGAAATAACCATACTCTGCTAATAGCCTTCCCTGAAAAGTATTTTGCCACTAGCATCAGTACATTGTCCACTTTCTAATGCAGTTCTACGTAATCCCAGAACAGGAGTTTCACAGTGAAAAGATACTGATGAGGTACACAATCTGTTAAATGTACTTTAAATTAATTTGGGGGATTATAGAGGGATGCAACTTGTCTATTTCGATACCTTGCAGAGAGGTAACATCATATTGGGCAATCTCTTCATAAATTTTTTTAAAAATCAGTTTTTGATGAGATGATAAAATTGTGCTATATACCGCCATAGGTGTTCTGTGAATCTTGCTCAGGAGTAGCATAAATCCTGCATACTATTTAAGAAAAAATACATAGTCAGTGAATTTCCTGTCAAAATGTGCTGACTGTGG
Source organism: Dermatemys mawii (assembly GCA_007922305.1). Taxonomy (NCBI): domain Eukaryota; kingdom Metazoa; phylum Chordata; order Testudines; family Dermatemydidae; genus Dermatemys; species Dermatemys mawii. The sequence continues at coordinate 7,548,692 of ML677359.1, forward strand.
CAGCTTGCCCAGAGCTAAACTCATTGTACTAAAAACTCCTGGACTGGAACATGGTGCCGTTTATGTTATTCAGCTCCTGAGTTGTTTTTGTAGTATATAAACCCAAAGCAAACAGCTGTCAGTTTGAAAACCTCTGAAGAGCCCTGTCACTAGGCATTGCTGAGCTCTCTTGCTTCCATTCTTTGAAGAATATGTCAGCTGGGCCCTGGCAACTACCAGTGGAAGCTGGGTTTTAAGAAGCTGAAAGCATTGGATTAGAACAGCTTACATCTTTTGACTTTGTACTGAATCATTGGCTTGAAATCACTTTGATAGCTGCTTTTTGAGGATTTTGTGGGAGTTTTGAGGTCCATGGAATTATATGGATTTCTTGCCCTTTAGTTTTGGACTTATTCTAGCAGCTAGTTTTAAGTAGCAGCAAGGCCATAAAACCTAGACTTACCATATCAGCAGGGAGTTTCTGAAAAAATGAACAGGAGTTAGGATGTAGCTATTAAATAAATCTCACCAAAAGAAAAATCCTTTTGCAAATCAAATTATGGGGTAACTTCAGGAGCTAGCTGTAGTTTCCCACATGTGCAATCTTGTATGTCTTGTTTCAGTATCCAAGGAATAGCACTGCTTGGTTGATGAAGAAATTAAGTTTTGGTTTCATTAAAATAGGTAGCCAACATGCAACATAATGTAGGAAATTTGTTTTTTAGTTTGGATCTCGATTAAAACTTAACTCCCCCATCTCTAATATTCTAAGAGCTAAATCATCAAAGCAGTTTTATTATTCTCTTAATCTTAGTCTAAAATGTATATGCTAATAAAGCTAGTGATTGATTACACAGAAAAAATTAAAGATGATGCTGAAAATTTTTGTTACCATATATATTCAATCATAAGCCGGTTCTTTTACAACTGGGGTATCAAACTCAATTTACCTTAGGGCCAGTGCCAGTCCTCAAATCCTCCCAGCGGGCCAATAATGTCACTGAAGATGGTGTTCAGAAAAGAAAATGTTTCTATTTGTTTTTTTTATTTTGAATTTCTTAGAAATAATAAAACTGTCATACAACGTTATACAATTCTTCGTCTACCAGAGATTCTTTAGTGTTTGCCAGACACCTGGCAACGCTTCAGTTCTGTCAGTTTGTTGATGTTTGACCTCAGTGACTGAGCAGTTGAAACTTTCAGGATTACAGCAAGGTGTGCATCAGAGAGTTGTGTTCGGTATTTTGACTTATTTATATTCATTGTGGAAAAAAGTGACGCTGCCTCCATGGCTGACTCTGCCCAGCGACTAGTGATGGTATCTCTGTCCTCTCCCCCAGCCAATGGGAACTGTAGCAGACAGAACTGGCCGTGTGACTGCGTGCATCTCTCCTCTGCGGGCCGCAGTGGGGAGGTTCTCGGGCCGCAGATGGCCCATGAGCTGGGACTTTGAGACCCCTGGTTTATAAGTCGACTCCCACAAGATGGATAAGTAAAAATGGCAAATTTTTTTGACCCATTCATAAACCGACCTATAATTCAGGGGTTAGCAAACTTTTTGGCTCATGGCCCATCAGGATAAGCCACTGGTGAGCTAAGACGGTTTGTTTACCTCTAGAAACTGCAAGCACAGAGATAAACCTAAGTAAATAAAATGTCCTGGCCCATCAGCAGCTTACCCTGATGGGTTGGAACAGCAACTGGTGGGGAAATTATTTTTTGGGGGGAAAGCTGGGGGTCAGGGGAGTAGCCCGTGCGACGACCCCATCCCTAACCTGGGACCGCCCCACATGACCCTTCCCTGTGTAACCTCTCACTGGCCCACCCCTAGCCCGGGACCCCACACTATCCCCCTTCCATCCTTTTCCACCTTACCTGGTGGTGGGCCAGGGGAGGATGTCACTCCTTGTCCCCTCTGTTTGGTGTGTGTGTGTGTGTGTGTGTGTTCATTCCACCTCTCCCCCTCTCTATACCCGTTCATAAGCCGACCCCCTTCTCTAAAAAAATTTAGCTTATGATCAAGTATATAGGGTAGGTTGTAAGTTCTATTAATTGCTGCAACATCACTGAGATCTTTGGCTAAGATGCCTGGTGGCTGCTTGGAAACTACCAGGAGCTGCCTGGACATCAGGTGTGGAGTTCACAACCAGGCTCCTGCCTGCAGCCATTGAACTAAGCGCCCAGGGGGCAGCTGGGCTCCTGGCGGCAGGAAGCTGAGAGCCCAGGGAGCAGCCAGGCTGTGAGCGGGCAGCTGTCTGTGGAGCTGAGAGCCTGGGGTCTCAGCTGCCCCTTCCCACTCCACACTGCCCCTCTTAAGTCGGTGGAAGCACTCCTGTTGAGGATGTGCACCACCAACAGAAGGAGGAGGTAGTATGGGCATACACCCACCAGTAATTACTGTGGTGGTTGTAAGTTGACCTAACATAAGCTGATTTACACCAATTTAGGAAACGTCTACACTAGAAATCAGAGGGATAGCCGTGTTAGTCTGGATTGCAGAAGCTACAAAGAGTCCTGTGGCACCTTAAAACCTAACAAAAGTATTGAAGCATAAGCTGTCGTGATCTAGTACCCACTTCGTCGGGTACTAACCCACGAAAGCTTATGCTTCAATACTTTTGTTAGTTTTTAAGGTGCCACAGGACTCTTTGTCGCTTCTACACTAGAAATGTAACATGTAGTCTGATGAGTTGGAAAAAGGAATAAGATATTGTGACCTTCTTTAACACCATCTTACATAAGCACCTCTTGCTACACCAGGCTCTTTGGAGTACTGTGTGTGTATCCATGCTACTCCAACTTCAGCCTGGTCCATATTAGTGAATCAAAGAACCATAGGACAAGAAAGGACATCAAGAGTCATCTAGTCTAATTTCCCTTCTAACATGCAGGATTTATTGTGTCTAAACCATCCAAAACAGATGGTTACCCAGTCTCTTTTTGAAAACCTTTAATGAAGGTGATTCCATGACTGTCCTAGGTAATTTGTTCCATTGTCCTACTGTTCTTACAGTTTTGAAAATTTTCCTGAGAATTAATCTAAAACTGCTGGGGCTGTCAAGTGATTAAAAAAAACTAATCATGATTAAAAGCAAGATTTTAAAAATTGGTCATGATTAATCGCAGTTTTAATTGCACTATTGAACAATAATAGAGTACCATTTATTTAAATCTTTTGAATATTTTCTACATTTTCAAATATATTGATTACATTTACGACACAGAATACCAAGTGTACAGTGCTCATTTTATATTATTTTTGGTTACAAATATTTTAACTGTAAAAAAGATTAACAAAAAAACTATTTCAGTTCACCTCAAACAAGTACTATAGTGCAATCTCTTTATCATGAAAGTGTAACTTTAAAAGGTAGAATTTTTTTTTACATAACTGCTCTCAAAAATAAAAGAATGTAAAATTTTAGAGTAGTGTTTCTCAAACTTTTTGTGCTGGTGATACCATTTGGACTTGAAAAATATTGTGACCCCTCCCCACTACAAAAAATTGTGATTCCCTATCTTCAACCCTATGGGATTTGGGCTTGAGCCTCCCTCAGGGCAGGGGTTCTGGCTTTCAGTCCCCCTCGGGACATGGGGCTCTGGTCTTCAGCCCCCACCACGGAGCTCCGATCTTCGGCTCCCCTGCTTCTTCCTGGGCTCGGGGCTTCATCCTCACTTGGGTCTCCACTCTTCAGCCCCCTGTGGAGCTCCAACCTTCAGTTGCCCTGCTGGCTCCACGCTTTAGCCCACCCTTGGGTTTCCAGCCCTTAGCCCTGGCCAGGGCACAAGACTACGAGGCTTCAGCCCCCCAGTGCTTATGGAATGTCATTATGGTGTTAAAGAAATTAACCAGTTAATCATGCTATGAATTAATCCTTAATTGACAGACCTATTGCAAAGTGAAGTGATAGAGGAGCAACACCTGGATGGATTGATTGATTGACTACGAGCTGCCAATAGGATGCAGCTGTGAAAAAGGCTTATTCAATCTTAGGATGCATCAGGCGAGATATTTCCAGTAGAGATAGGGAAATGTTATTCCCATTGTACAAGGCACTGGTGAAACCTCATCTGAACTACTGGGTGCAGTTCTGGTCTCCCATAATTAACAAAGATGATTTCAATCACGGCTATCTTGAAGTCACAGCGCACCTGATAGATGCTGCAGGGACACCACATCCTGGAAAGAGAGAATACACTGAAATGTGTAGAGCATTTCTTGGATGTGGCAAAAGAATGGAATATTCAAGAAAAGGTAACAACAATTAGTACTAACCAATCAAAACTGCTATTAATTGTGATTAATTTGTTTTGAATTAATCGCTGTGTTAACTCTGATTGACAGCCCTAAAATCTGCTGTGCTGTTTGAACCCATTGCCTCTTTTCCTGTCTTCTGTGGCAAAAGAACAACTTTTCTCAATCTTTTTTATGGCAACCTTTCAGGTATTTAAAGACTCCTATCATGGCCTCCCTTAATCTCCTTTTTTCCAAACTAAACATACCCAGTTCCTTCAGACGTTGCTCATATGGCTTGCATTCCATTCCTTTGATCATCCTTGTTGTTCGCCTCTAGATCCTTTCTATATGGCAGTGGCCAGAATTGGATACTGTACTCTAGCTGAGGCCTAACCAGCGCTCATCTCTTGTGACTTGCATGCTGTGCCTCTGTTAATGTGACTCAAATTTGCATTCGCTGTTTTTTGCAATAGCATTATATTGTTGAGGTTGTGATCCATCACAACTCCCAGATCCTTCTCAGCAGTGCTGTTGTCAACCCAGTTATCTCCCCATTCTATAATATGTGCATTAGGTTTTTCCTTAAGTGTAGCACCTTACATTTGTAGTTGTTGAATTTCATTTTGTTGTCTATAGCTCAGTTCTCCAATTTGTCAAGATCCCTTAGATTTTTAGTTCTATCCTCCAGAGTTTTTGCGAAACCCTACTCTCCCCGCTTTTTTGTCATCTGCAAATTTGATCAGTATACTCTCTAGTTCTGTATCTAGGTCATTAATAAGGATGTTAAACAACACTGAAGTTGCACCAGTGTAAATAAATCAATCTAGTTAAGCTGGTGCAAATTGATTGTAATACCAGTGCGCCTTGTTTAATATAAAAAGGCCCTTAGACTTAATTCTTGTGTGCCAAACTCAGCAGTAATGAGGTTCTTGAGAAAAGGTGGTTGAACAGGTAAACTAATTTGTTGAGAAGTGTGAGCATGTCAGTGATCGTAAGAGAGTCAGTGTCGATATAATCTACGTGTTGAGGGGATAGGCAGGATGTATAAATTATATGTGTTTAGATTCCTGGGCGCACTTGAGACTCTAGACTGGATTTAGAGGAGAGTCTTTGTTCTGAGGGAAACTTGAAAGCATTAAAAACAGCATTAGATATATCTCGGTAGGGTGTTGTTGTTTTTTTAAAGCTACACATGTATCTAGGATTGGCAGCCTGTCAGAAGGGGTGTGCTGAGTCTTCATTTATTTACGCTAACTTAAGGTTTCGCATGCCAGTAATACATTTTAACCTTTTTAGAAAGTCTCTTTCTATAAATCTTTAATATAGAACTAAACTATTGTTTTATGTCAAGTAAATAAGGTTTTTTAAATGTTTAAGAAGCTTCATTTAAAATTTAAATTAAAATGCAGAGCTCCCTGGACCAGTGGCCAGGACCCAGGCAGCGCGAGTGCCATTGAAAATCAGCTCGCGTGCCGCCTTTGGCACGCGTGCCATAGGTTGCCTACCCCGATCTAGAAATCTTTTATTACACAGTAGATAAGGATTATATCTGGTAGGTATATCTGCTAGTTGGGATTAGAGTTAAATAAATTGCATGTAACTTTCTGATTCTGTTAGTTTTTACATTCTCTTTTATTTAAATAACATTTTATGCGTAAATTTTAAATTAGGTTTCCCCTGAGATATCTGTGAATGCTGCATCCCACATTTGATGATTTAACATCAAGCAGTCTCTCTTGATTTCAGCAGATCTAATTATTTAAAGTTTCAGATGGAAGACTTCAGAAATTGCAAAGAAAACGTGAGTTGTCATTTAGCTCTAAGGTTTTTTTGTAGTCATTGTGCTCTTTTGTATAATAAAAAAACTTTGTAACTATTTTTATCTTCAGTAATAGTTGTGTTTAACTGAACAGATTTATTCCTATGCAGAGAATCCCATTTAAACCATATTTTGTCCTGGCCCTCTGCACAGAGTTGTATCTTGCCCAATATGAATGCTTTGAACTAGTGAGATCTTAATTGATCCTAGCAAGACGCTTCTCTTTTCTGTGCTTGTTTGTTAGCATTCTTTTTACTGAGCAAGGTCGTGGATTCATATTTCACAAAAGGCTCATATTACTGCAATATAGAATGAGGAGGATCCTATGCTTTTATTCCATTATATTATCAGTCCAGGAAAACATAAAGGGACTGTAAAAGAATGGTTAAATGAATTAACACATTAGTATTTTACCACCGAGGATCTTACCTGAAATTCATTTCAGGTGTAGTTTACAATGGGTATTGGCCTGTGACATGAAATCTGCATGCTTTGGGACAAGGCAATTTAATATATCAGGAAAGACTTGGTATTGCAATATCAATGATATTACCAGATGGGATTATGGTGCATGAGGAAGATCATATAATTACCGGTGCAGATCAGGAGCACCACAGTATACCAAGCATTGATCATCATGAGCTCTTTAAAAAGGAGAGACAGAGTAGCACTTATCACTTCTTTGCTCTGACAAAGAGTTGGTAAGTTTCAGGTCACAACTGATGATCATAAGAACTGCCAGAGCAGAACGGAGTAATTGTCCATCTTTTTACATCAATTTTGTTCAAGTTATTTGTTTCAGTATAAGTTAGGGGTATTACTTATTCTGTAAATGTACATTAAATTAAAGTAAGCAGTGTTCTGTATAACCTGATGTCCAGTCTCAAGTGCTGGCTAAATGCATGCAGTACTTTTTGTGTTCAAGCTACAACTTGTGCATTTAGCTGAGATCCACATGCTCACTTTGTTTCCTATCCATATTTTTGGGGAAACATGAGCTAATAAAAATATATATACTTATCTTTTAATCTAAAGTGTGCATTTGTTAAAGTGACACTGCAAGATCATAGGTCCAAAATTTGATATACTGTGACATAGTTATAATATTGTACTGCACTGCTTTTGTACCTAGATAAAACAAAATGGCTGCTATTCTAACTGCAGAGATATATAATAAATTAAAAATAAAAGTTTTTGTAGAAACAAAGTTTTGTAGAAACAATGTAGGAATTTCAGTCAGGTCAGTAGTCTAGTCTCTGCAATGTAGCATCCTCTCTCTGGTAGTGGCCAAAGCCAGTTGCTTCCAAAAAAAGAAACTTTGCAGTAGGTAGTTGTGGGATAATTTTATCTCAAGGGAAAGCTTCCTCTTCATCTTAAAGAGCGGTAGGTTTTTGCCCTGCAGTTTTTGTTGTTTTTCTGCTCTCTGCATAGGAGTAGTTAAACAAAAATTATTTCCCAGTGTGATGCTGAATCATTGGATGATACAAGTGCCCAAAGACATTTTAAGATAAGGTTGAGTTTTTAATTCAAGCATAAAATATCCAGGACAATTTTAGCACCATTCCAAATAGAGAAAATAAATGTGAAATTAATAAATCAAGACAGACAGTATTGTCATGGAGAAACAAATGTTTATGTCCAACTTTGGTCACAGTAAATATGCAAAACAGGCTCCTTCTTACTCAACAATTAAGCTTTGTGTTTGTATTCAGAATTGCATCATCTTTACCTGAATAACAAAGTAAGATTTTATTCCTTTTGTTTCTGCTAGTATTAAGTTGCCTGTACAACAAAGGCAGAATCCGTTCTAACAAGTGCATTACCAATATAGCTGTTTACTGTGCTCCAAAAGCAGAATATTTTGCTGCTGGTCATGTTAAAGCCAGAAGAAACCCAACAGTTTTAAGATTTCAGGTTGAGATTTCAGTGCTGTTAGCTAGTAAGAAACATTCTGTAAGTGAAGCAAATTAGTTTTAGAAGTCATTGAGACAAAATTAATATGGTTCCTACCATGCCAGTGATCCAGAGTTAATTTTCCTGGTTAAAACAATATAATAGGCATTTAGGAATCATATTATAGATGACAGAAGGTTAAATTTAATTTCAATATAGATATATAATATAAATTATATAAATGTTAAATAGCATAGGGCCAATTCCTGTGGGATCCCAATGGAAAAACACCTAGGTGATGAAGATTCTCTGATTGCGATTACATTTTCAAACCTATTAGCTAGTTTTTAATCAATTTAATGTGTACCATGTTAATTTTATATTGTACTAGTTTTTTAATTAAAATATACCAGGTCAAATGCCTTACAGGAGTCTGTGAATATTACATCAGCACTGTCACCTTTATCAACCAAATTAGTAATCTATCAAAAAAAAATTGGGTTAGTTTTTCAGATTTGTTTTCCATAAAACATTGTTGATTTGCATTAATTACATTACCTTCCTTTAATTCTTTATTAATAGAGTCCTGTATTAGTCAGTCTATTATCTTCCTTGGAATCAACATCAGGCTGATAGGACTTAATTACTCAGGTCACCCTGTTTATCCATTTTTTAAAATGGTACATTAGCTTTCTTTCAATCCTCTGGAATGCTCTCCCAATGCTCCATGAATTGTTGAAAATCAGCATTAATGGTCCAGAAAGCTCTTCAGCCAGATCTTTTAAAACTTGTGCAGGCAACTTACATGGATCTGCTGACTTAAAAATGTCTAACTTTGGTAGCTTCTGTTTGTCATGCTCCAGAGATACTAGTGGAATGCGAAGAATGTTACATCACCCAATGCTGAGACTATATTATCAGTTTTGTCCCCAATACAACTAGAAATATTTATGTACTTCTGCCTTTTTTGGCGGGGTGCCAGAGATAGCTGAGTATACAGGTGTAGTGGTCTGTAAAAAAGTATATTTTTGAGTTGTTTAGGCTTGTCCGGGAGACGGAATAGAAATTTTAGAATAAATTGAAGTTCGTGCATTTTAAAATCAATCTCAGGATTTGCCAAGTGAACAACACTTTAACATATTGCATATTCAAGAGAGTGAATTTTTCAGCATAGCTTCCTAGCTGCACATACATTGATGTAAATCCAGAGACTCTACATTGTCTTCTGTGGAGAGTGGAATTTGACCCCATGTAATTTATATACCATGGGCCAGTTCACATATTAATGAGTTACATGCAAATTGTTCTCTTCCCATATGGCAGCTTTCTGTCTGTCTTCTCCTGGAATTCATCAGTGGAATCATTAGCAGAGTCTAGGATCTGGGTAAGATAGAGGGGAATAGTACAAGGTATCTGCAGACAAATTAAGATAGCCTGTAGTTACATTTAACTGTTCTGTGGCACCTACCTCATGCGGGGTACTCTTTACCAGAACATCTGCAGCTTGCAGAGTCTCTGAAGTCAATTGGAGTTTTGCTATCAGAGAGCTGGGGTAATGGCAGAAGGACACACAACCTTTGTACCAATGATTCTGAACTCCACCGGCTCTTGGAGAATCAGGGATTCTGCGGGAGGCATAATAAATATGCTTTTTCTGTGAAAGAACAAGCCCTCACTATTAAGTGAAAAACTGAGGGAACTCCTCAGCGGGGAAACCTTTAGAATTTTCTGTGCTGACTTGTTTGTGGAGGGGAGGGAATGGGTGTTGTACTAAGGCATAGCCTGGCCCTATATATCTGCAGTCTCAGATTTCCGTTTTCTAGATTTGTCTCTAATAATGAGGTTATGTGGCAAGAATAGTTTGTTTGGCATAGTACAGAAATCAGCAAATACACAGGTTAGCGTGATATGCCCTTTTGTGGTGTGTGACGGAGTCAGATCAGAAGGATATAGGAGAGTGCTGGAAGGCAGGTATATCAGCCTCAGGATGTGCAGGTCCTTGTTCCCTGGATAGCCAAACAAAGGCTACTCCAGACCAATCAAGATACCTGGGGCCAATTAAGAACCTTCTAGAAAGGAGTAGAAACAGCTAGCCTAATTGGGACACCTGAAGCCAATCAGGGACTGGCTGAATCCAGATAAAAACCTCCCAGTTAGTCAGGCGGGCTGTGGGTGTCAGGAGCTGTGGAAGGAGGTTGTGCTGTTGGTGAGACTGAGTGATGGACAACATATCTTCCAGAAGGAAGGAGGCCCTGAGGTAAGGGTGAAGTGGAGTTTGAAGAAGCAGGGACTGCTGTGGGGAAGTAGCCCAGGGAATTGTATTGTGTTTTGTGGATAAAAGGTCAGCTATCTTAGCTGATACTATTAGGGTCCCTGGGCTGGAGCCCGGAGTAGAGGGCGGGCCCGGGCACCCCCCACCCCCCCGCTCTTTCCACCTTCCATACTGGCCTGTGATGAAGGTAACTCACTAGGTGGTGACTCTTGCCAATTATACTGAGAAAGGGAGGTCACTCTGGGGCCTAGATGAGTTTCTGAAGCCCCTAAATCTGCCAGGAAGCGCAGGACCCACGAGTACAAACTTGGAGCTTTGTCACAGGTGTTAGTTTGTGACCAAATTGAAACAATAAGTTCTTCCAGAAGGGAAGTCAATGTCATTCTAGTGATCTTCACAGTGAAGCACAGTGGTTCTCCTTCTTCACTGCTGAAAAGGAAGTGGAGAACTCCCAGTGGTGTAAAAGCACAGTGAGGCTGACAGATTGGGGAGATGTACACCAGGCCACTGGAAATCAAGGTGAAAGGAAATACTGTAATGCATTTTATAATAAGCCTTAGGTGTGTCTGAAAAGTTAGAAGGGTGGAGTTGGCTGGGAGGGGAATAGACTTATCTATTGAACCAATCAAACCTTACCTTCATTGTAATTTTTTTCTGGCTTCCTCTAGCCATTGTTAAGGAAAAATCTGTACAAGTTTTAAGGCTTCTGGGAAAATGGTCAACCGGTGGCAGTGTAAGAGAGAGAAATATGTTACTTCTGGAAATTGATCAATTTGCAAGTATAACAGATCTGTAGAGGTGGGCCTCTTACTCCAGATTGGGTTTCAGTAGCAAAAACAGAAGTCACATTTTTATCAATTGAGCATTGTATTGCATTCCAAGTGCGCTGTTACAAAAACATTCTTAAAGGTGTTGAATTTTACTTTCTATGTGTCTTTCCTTCCTGCAGAAATGCCATCCAAAAGATATATTTAGGCATTTGTATGTCTTTTTTGAAAATCTCTAAGCTGTGCTTAACTTGTGGTGTTGTTCTACTCCATCTCTGTACCTCCAACTCATTAATATAAAAATTCTTTAGACAACTGAGCACACTCTTGTGCTTTAGAGAGACATAAAAGGCTATGTCTGGCCTACCTTCTGTTGTTAATATTATAGTTATCGAGTTAAGTGACAACCTGTTTTCAAAGCGATTAAAAAAAAAAATCCCAGCCAAACACTACCGTACTGTGCTTGACAAAGAAGCAGTTGAAGTTCATGACCTGAAAAGTAATTGCCTCCTATTGGATTTCTTACTAGTTCACAGCCTACATTTTTAATTCTTTAACTGCTTTTTTTTTGCACATCAGTTAGGAAAAGCAAAACACATTGTTCTGTATTTATTTTTACATTTTACATTTTATTCAGCAATAAGACCAGTGTTTTTCATACTTAAGTATGTATGAAAACTTTGTTACCAATTTATTTTTAAAAGCTGAATACACATAGCATTGGATCAAGGCACATACAAGACTGACCAAAGGGCATACAATGCACTTTGGTTTTCATTTGCAAAAATGATTATGGCAACAAAAAAGAGTGGCTTGGGTTTCAAACATTGGATACCTAACAATTCAATAAGGAATTGCTATCTTACAAATTTATTATGAAGTTTGTGGAAATTTGTGACAGTAATGGGCAGTATTCCTGACTGTAGTGGAAGTATATTTAGGTTTGGAAGGATTAGGATTGGAAGGATTTGAATTTTATTGGCAATTGTCATTAACTGTTGATTTGCCTTACACAAACTGATGAAAAATATTGCCATTGATGATCATCAAAATTTACAGACAGGCAAAGTAAGAAAAATGCTGCTTGAGAACATATTAGAATTTGATTTAAGGATACGTATTCTGTATATTTAAATGTTTCAGTCTGAATGTCTACAGTCATTAAATAATTGCCTGACCCCTTTGCCCCGCATTGTTTGACACACACCCTAAAATTTCCTGGAACCATGAAAATTTAAATGAATAAAAATAATAAAAATCCATAATTTTTTACAACTTTGAAAATTTAAATAGATCTAAATTGAAAAAATAAACAAAAATAAACATTGATATTATCTGAAAATAATCAAATTCTGCCAAGTCTAAGTATATTTAATACACTTGTAGTCTGTATTTTTTTATATGCTTTAGAAGTAAGAACTTTATTTCCATATTTAGCAATTGTACAATTAACCATTTACCATCATGTCTCAAAACTGGTTGAGGCCTTATTTTAGTCTTGTTCATACTGATATATTTTCTAATGTGTGGAATTATCAGTATATTTTCTGTTCAAGTGCAGGTACTAACATTTTCCTCCAAATACCTATAATCAGCTATCATCATGTTCTCCATAATATATAGATTTACAGATTTTTGAGAACTAGAAATTAAATGTGCCCTTTGGTTTGTGGTGATGGTGTATTCTTGAAGCCTCGTGAGGAGTTTCATTAACTGCTGAGATCTCAAACTTTCTCTTTCATGTCATCAGCTTCAGTTTCATGCAGATGACAAATTCATTTCACTATTGTTAAAATGGATATATCCAGACAGCTGATATTGCCCATTACCACGCACATTTTTGTTTATTGAGTATTGTTGTGGTTTACAGAGTTAATAGCCCCAACATTATAGTTCTAAGAGGTTTTGCAACCACTTTTTCATCTCCTCTGTTTGCCAGGTTTTATATTTTATTAATACCAAAGTGAAAAATGGCCTGTGCTTATACTTACAAGGATCTTAAATGAATGCAAAGTCCTGATTGTTCAACACAGCAAGAAAATTCACTTTCACAGTCAACAAATCATCTTACTCAGTAGAACACAAAAGTTAAATGGGCTGTAACTTCAATATTAGCAAGGAAAATACAGTACAAATTACTAAAAAGTACTAAAATAGAGAATTGTGGTCAGGTATCCCCACTGCATTAATTGCAGAAGTAACCTGAAATTGGAAACTTTTAATAAAAAGTTCTTAAATATAAATTATATGGCAAATGTACAGTACATTGCTTTTTCAGTCTTTTAATCCAGTGTTTTGCAGTAGAACAGCAACTTTTATAGTCACTCTTTCTGTCCATTATTTCCTTCAGTATCATGAATGTGAATGATCTGAATCTGGTATACCACTGTCTCTGTAGCTTCTGTTACTGCTGCTTTCACTGTGGTTGTTTTTATACAGATGCATTCCATTAGGTGGGAATATGGTATGTATTACAAACTCCTCCTTGGACACTTGGTCATTATTTATTGGTATCATCTGAAAAGAAGTCTCCCTGATTTCTAGGATAGAGTTGTCCTTCTTAGTTCCAGCTTCAGCATAATCATCTTTTCTCCTCCGTCCTTTGCTGTATGCACAGTTCCTTGAAAACAAGGATCCATTTCTGTGGACATACCAGCACACCAACGCAAGCAGTGCTATAGCTACTAATGCCACCACACCACCAATGATGGCAGCCAAAGGTAAATTAGAATTTTTGTAAGGTTCTTTCTCTTGCTCTCGGTTTAGGGTTGTTGTAGGATTGTACATCTTAAGAGGTGCTGTTTCAGTCTCTATACAAACAGGGGTTTCGTCAGACAGATAGATGTTGCTGGTTTCCATGGGAACCATACATACACGGTATGGTGACTCTGGCTCAAGGGCTGTAAGTAGGTAGTCACTCCTATCTCCTGTAACTATTGTTTCAGTTATAGATCCAAAGGCTGGGCTGTGACCCATTTTCAGCCAGCTCAGTCTTAAAGCAGTCATTGGTAGTGCAACTTTCCAAGAAATATGAATGCTCTCGGTGCTTACTGATTTCACAATGATTGTAATGATTTTCCGTACTGGACTTGCTGTGGTTCTGTAGTTTCTGTTTAGATTGGGAGTCTTTATGTCTGACTGTTTGGTCACAGACACTGGCCAGTGCTCTTGGACAGGATATAATGTGTTTGGTATTGCAGTAGTAATTTGGATGGTGCTTACAGTACTATCATCCTTACAATCAAATAGCTCTGCGCTGAGATCCTTGATAGCCATTCCACGCACTTTCTCTGGTGCTTGACACATCAGTCCACGTACGTTAACTTTTAAAGGCAATGATTGAAGCCAGTCACGGACCCATTTCATTTTGCATCCACAGTACCATGGGTTGTTACGAAGAAACAATTGAGTTATGTTGTCCAGGTCATCAAAGATACCCTGAGGTAAATTGCTTAGATTGTTATTGGACATATCTAGTCGATACAATTGCCTTAGGTCAGAGAAAGCATTAGGTGGTACACGATTTATATGATTTTCTTGAAGATAAAGCTTTCTTAGGTTTGTGCCTGGCAAATTTATGGGAGCAGCTGTAAGGGAATTGCGGATCAATGACAGTTCTGTTAAATTGACTAGATTTATGAAGACTTTGTCTGCTAATCCATGATTGTTTAAAAGATTTCCATCTAAAACCAGACGTTTTAGATTTGTGAGCTCTTGAAGGGACACCTCTGAAATTGTGGAAATACGATTATCATCCAAGCGTAGTTCCTCTATTGTTTTAGGCAAACCCCAGGGAATGGTGCTAAGGTGATTTCGAGAGAGAAAAAGTAGTCTGAGATAGATGTTGTCCCGGAAAGCTCCATCTTCAATACTAACAGCAGAAACGGAATTATCATCCAAATGCAATTCTTCCAGATAAGGAATTTGTGAAAGTGAATCATAAGTAATGGTCCTTATATTATTTTCCTGCAAATGAAGTTCTTTAACATACTTAGGGAGATTGGTAGGAAATTCATCTAAACTGTTGTGATACAAGTATATTCTCTCTACCCTAAGCAAGTTTTTCAGGTCTGAAGGAATCCCAGCATTATTTATTTGATTGTTCTGAAGGTAGAGGGTGGTAGCATCCTGTGGAATTCCTGTAGGAATTGATGTCAATTCACGATCATTACAATAAATGAAACCTGCATCACAGCGACACACCGATGGGCATGATTTGGCACTGACAGAATGAGGTGCCATTTTAAGCAACAGCCCTATCTTAGTCCAAATTAGGAAGATGTTCCAAGTTACACTGATCATGGTCAGGAACAATGAGATTTGTACACAGTCTAGTTTGCTGGTCTTCAACAACCTGGAAAAAAGAACAATATTATCCAGATTACTAATCAAGGAACTACATGAAAACACCACTTTGAAATTACACATCACAATAATACACACATTTTAGAATTTTTGAGTTTTAGCTGAACTGAAGTACAGTTTACTTTCATTTCTTACGCTAATTGTGCTAAGTTTTTGATTTATAGATTTAGTACTATACAGTAACTTGAATATAAGTCAACTATGTTTGATTTTAACATTATTTCATTTAAACAAGAAGCATTCTTCTATCAAATACTACACATTCGATGTGTAAAGAAAAGAGAGAGTTCCTTCTCAGATAACTTCATTCCCATCTAAGTATTTTTTCATCTTGGAAGCTCACTTCAAGGCAAAATCTTGTCTGAATTTTACAGTCAGTTCCTGAAAACCATCAAATAAATTTTATACGATCAGTTGGGCCATATATAAGTCCCTTAGGACAGATCTGCACTACAGGGAAAGTCAATCTAAGCTATGCAATTTGAGTTACGTTAGTAGCATAACTCAAGTTGATATAGCTTAGATCTGCTTACCGCGGGGTCCACACCACACTATGTCAATGGGAGACCTTCTCCCGTTGATTCCCATTACTCTTCTCATTCTGGTGGAGTACCAGTGTCAACAGGAGAGTGATCTGCGGTCGATTTAGCTAGTCTTCACTAGACCTGCTAAATTGAGCCCCGGTGGATTGATCGCCAGTGTGTCAATCCACTAGTAAGTGGAGACAAGCCCTTAGAGAATAATGGAGCCCTTCTTAAATACCAGTTCCAGAAGTTCTGAAGAGTCCTAAATAACCTTTTAATTAGTGTGTGAACAAAAAAGCAGTGACCAAATACAGCCTCCCCTCCAGTCTTTGCTCTGCTCTATGTTGTTGTAATCAAGTACAATACAAATAATTATTTTGATTGTTGTTGCCCTTGATATGTTAAATAATTGGAATGTTCAGGAGTGTGAGACCCAAGGAGCTGGTATGTAGCTTGGGAGTGGTTTATGTAACCGCTAGAACTACACTTTTCCAGATCATTGGATGGAATATTTCATTACATGCTTAATTTAGTGTTTAAATATTTGTCAAATTTTGTCATTCTCAAAAGTCTCCTTACTAAGCAGTATGCTAATAAATGACTGGCAGGTTTACTCACACTTTCATATCTTATTAATTTAAAGTGTGCAGTGTAGACTCTATACATGAACTGTTGAGATTTCAACTGGATTCTGGTAATATTTGTTTTTACGGTCTACTCAAGCAATTAATATCTTTATAAATTCTAGGACAACATAATTCAATTATCAATGTAATTAGGATACTGAAAATGTATAAGATCACCTATGATGTCATGATCTCTTGTCTTGCAGATTTATTTATTAATGTCATTTTATTCTCTCATACTACAGAAACCCCCACATTATTATTGATCTTACCTTATTTAAAAGTATGAGTAAACTTTCTGCTTGCAGAAATCCAATAAACATAAATTTTTAACTGAGGAGAATGACTTTTGGAGTCTTATGGTTTATTCCATTCAGCTGGTCTTCCTTGACTGTGTTTACTCAAGTGGTTGTTGTTGGTAGTTAATGCTTTATGACTAATTCCACTGTATTCAATGAACATTCCAACAAAGGTTTATCATGGTACATAAGCACACCAGGTTGTGGAGAAGAAAAGTGTCAACTTCCTGTCACTATGCAGAAATGAGATTTCTATTTTGTTCTTCAAATAGTCTGTGCATGAAGAGTCTCTTTTTTGTTTTGTGTAATGCCCTTAACAGAAATTGATTTCCTTGTATTTCTTACAAACTCTTCTGAATAGCAGAGTAGTCAAAGATAGTAACTTCAGCTCCACATGATGGAAATCATTCATTATGCTGAAACTTGAATGATGATAGCCTCTTCAGAAGGTTAAAAAACCCCAAAACTCAACAAGAGGTTCTGTCCAAAATTATCCAAGTATAAACTTTGTATAGTAGCTACATTCTGATAAATCCATACCTGTAATGAAATAACTGCTTCCAACTTTCACTTCTGAACACTTGCTCAAAATTTCCAATGCAGAAAATATTTCCTTGTGCTCTATAACCATATGAGTTATTTTGCAGTAGATTGTTTTTCTTTAAATCATTTGATATTCTTCTGAAGAAACAGGAACCTGCTAATACCTTCTTTAAAAAAACCCACTCCTCTTATAAAACATCCATTAAGCTGTTAATTTCCTGTGAAAGTAAACAGATTTTAATGAATAACAGCAACAGTGGACGCTCCATTCAAGGAAATGCTGAACTGTATACTTATTACAATTTGAGCTACATTTATTATTTACATAACCAATACATCTTGCTACACTATGGGTGTCCATAGTTACATCTTGCAACTATGGACACCCATCCTGAAGCATTCTCATAGGTATAATGCAAATATCCACTGAAAAGTAGAGTTATGTTCATAATTGTGGTTTTAATTCTAGGTGTTTTCTTTCCCTCCTTGTATCAGCTGTAATGAAAACACATTGGTAATGTTGGTAATTCAGCAAAATGAGTGGAATTGCTAACAGACATTCTGCTGTCTTATTTCACATTGATTGGGATTTTTCTTTAGCACGATAGTAATTGAAATCAGCTTTAATCAACAGACTGCAGAGAAATCGTGACATATATTCCATTTGATTACAAATAGAAGTCCAACCTCATTGAAGACTTTGCATACTACTGCTATCTTGGTTTTCATTCTTGCTAAACTGAAGGAACAGGTTAATCCTCTTCTTGGTTTTAAATATAAAATGTCAGAAATACTGTTGACTAGTTACTGTATGAGAGGTGGAAAGGCTGGGTCTAAGTACTGTGTTATCATTTTATCTCAATAACATATACAGTATTTCCAAATTGTATGAATGCTTAGACTTCTGCATTATTTCATTCTGCAAGGATTGAGAGATGTTCATGGTTGTGTGAGTTATGTATGATATATATTAAAATATGCAATATTGTTAAAATGTTATGCTATTTTATTGCATTTGAAGTATCTCACCATGAGGTAATTATTTAGAATCAGTGCTATGCTGTAATAATAAAGTTATGATGCAACTTTACTCCAATTTCAAACAGGCTGAGTGCTAGGGTGTAAAAAATGTATATGTTTATAATTATATATAAGAAAAAACATTTGGTCTGGCTGTTCAGATTTCATGATGGAAGCGTAATATCAGATTGTTGTAGACTGTATTTTTCTGTCGGAAACTTCTCTGCTGTGAAGGGTCAAGGGTCATCTGGTCAGATGCTTAAGAGTACATGTACTGTAAGCCCATGTAGAGTGTGTTAGTCTGAAATGGAAATATTTGATTCACCCTGATATTTAAAAAATAATAATGCTGTCGCTGCAGTTGGCTTCTCCACTTACTAATCACATATTTTCCAAAAAGCTGAGCATCTGCTTCAGAATTCAAATGCTCAGTTCTCCATTTTAATAAGATGAGGAAAAGTAGAGCTGCATCTAGTCTACCATAAAATATTAGATCCAGTCAGAGACCTGGTTAATTATTGCAGGTATTAACATTTCTTTTAAAGGACAGGTATGTTCATTTTGACTTTTAAATCTTGAAAATAGAATAGTATGCGCCTGATTCTACTCTGTTACATCTATGTAAATCAATAGTATCTCCACTGTAGCCTGTGGTGTTAAACACTGTAAATATATATTGATTTATTTTCTGAAATTTAACTATGGATACCCATCCTGAAGCATTCTCATAGAAGTAATGCAAATATCCACTGAAAAGTAGAGTTATGTTCATAATTGTGGTTTTAATTCTAGGTGTTTTCTTTCCCTCCTTGTATCAGCTGTAATGAAAACACTGACTTAAACTGACAAATGTGGATGTTGTTTGCATTGTTGTCGTAACTGTGTTGGTCCCAGGATATTAGAGAGACAAGGTGGATTGGACCACCTTCTTCTGAAGAGCTCTCTGTCTCTTTCACCAAGAGAAGTTGGTCCAATAAAATATATTAGATCAACTTGTGTCTCTAAATGTGGCTCACCCACCTTGTCTCTCTAAATATGGCTATTGTTAGAATAACAGAAATGTTTTTATTTTTTAACTTAAATGCAGTACGTTAAATAAAGTATTAATGTATGGGTACATTTTGGAAAAACAAACTATAGAATTGCTTATGTTCCTTATGGTACTACTAACCTGTATTGCATGTTGTTTTTGTAAACTGGAAAATATAAAAAATTCCAAGGAATCTTTCAGCTCAAATAAAGCCTGTAAATATTTTGTTTTATACAGCTTCTGTGGCCAATATAAAATTTGTACTATATTTAATTGTCTAATCTATATAAAAATGAAATCCCCGTGGATTGCATATGATCTTATGATAAAGGAAAAGCAGTTTTAAAAAAGGGTGGCATATGCAAGAAGGCAGGGGGAAGGGAATAAAACCTTGTTTTAAAGTGGTTTTGAAGTCTGTACTAATTGAAACTCTTTCCCAATTCATTAATAAAAGATAGCAGATAATTGTTTTTAATTAGAACTTTTAATGGTAAATATAGTGCCAAGGTAAAATTAAACTCTAAAAATGTATATCAATTAGTTTCCAAACGTTTACTCCTGAGACAGGGGGAAAAAAAGTTCCAAATTGTGTGGAGAAAGAAAATAAATGTATTTGTTTTACCTTTTCAAATTCAAAACTGTTTCCTCTTTGCTCCATTTGACATGCAAACGCTCGTTTATTGCCTCTATTGTACTACTGGCAATGTAGGATTAAACTGAAAACCGTAAAGCTCATTAAGTTCTTGGAATTCTTTATCCCTTCTCTCGAAATTACATCAAAACAAAAGAGAGGGAAAAATACAGGTCTCTTTGGAGAAAAAGACACTGTTTCAAAAATGTGGATTAAGTTTATACCCCCATCCTCCCTTTACTTAATCTGAGAACAGTTTTATTCAGGATTTGATTGTGTTTGATATCTTGCATTTCTCTTTTACATCTGAAGCAAGAGCTGAAAACAATGTTTTTGCATATCAAAGGCTGCAGTGATCTGCCTGCATAGAAGAGGGGAATCCTGCTGCCATGCTCAGACTTCCCTCTTCTTGAGCTGCCTCTATATATTCCCTGACATCAAGTCATTGTAGCTGAGCCTGCAGGATTAAAAGAAAAATGACCCCCACTGGTACAGACACTGTGGCCAGGTTTCTACAACATCAAATTGGGAGGTTTCATGGACCCATGGTTTTGAAAGATGCTATTAATTTTGGGGGGGTTGGGAGGAGAAACTCTTAAGAGAAAACAGAGAAAGTTAAAATACTAGCTTTATAAATATTTTTTTCTTCTTAATGCATAAACTAGTCTCTGGCAACAAAAGTAATATATCTGAACAATTATGAATAGAAGTTTTAAGTACACTTAGTACTATATTGAGTATTTTCATGGCCCTTGCTAAGATAGCACACTTTGTCTTTTACTGAGACACTATTAGCTGTGCATATGCAATACAGCTACTGATAATGTTAAGAGAAGCCTTCTCTATACTTTTTCCGACATGAAGCTTCACTGGGGCAAACAAATTGCTCAGAGATCTTATTTTAAAATATTCAAAGTAACTTGCATTATATACAGAAAATGTCTTGTGTCGTGACACTTTTATCTATCAAAGATCAAACTTGAAGTCAGTATTGTATCTAAGTGCACTCTTTTCTGTGGACAGGCAAAAAGAATAAAGGTGTATTAAAATGATGCTGGAACATTGTCAAATGCTAAGTTAAAAAAAACACACAACTTTCTTTCAAACTTTGATAAAAGTTGCATAAAGTCTAGAATTGTTTTAATTCCTGTTAAGCTTGATTTCAATTTAGGCTACCAAATGATTTTTTCTTCTTCTTTTATTTAACCCTGTATTCTATGGTAGGAATTTGGTTACCATGAAAGCCTATGTTTTATTTTCCCTCTAACATTAAAAACAATGGTTTGATAATTTGGTAAGCAGTATTTTTAGGCTATAAATGTAACCAGGATGACAAGAATCTAGAATTAACTCCACTTTTGAGTAGAAATTTGATTAGTTCAGAAAATTTCAATTTCACAGTATCACTTCATTTATTTTAAATTTCACTATTCTAAATAAATATAACTTGAAATGGATGGATGGCAAAAGAAAAAAATGTGTTTAATGTAACTGGCTTTTTATTTGTAAAAGTAATTGTGTTAATATGTGGCCAATTTAGAAACTTGGGTTAAATAACTAGTTTGCAAAGGCCTTGCTCTTAAAAAGCTTGAAAAAGTTTTTAAAAGTGCACATAGTACTCAAGTATATATAAAACAAAGTGCAGGCATTGTTTTCTTGAATGTTCTACTCAGACATAGTTAATAGCAACAGGAAAATGCTTTCTAAGCACCCTGTCTAGTAATTGAAATTTCCAGGATCATCATATTTCAGAAAGGTGCCCCATTCTTTTGTTTAATGCTAGGCAAGCAGAAGGACCTCTAACTATTCTCATGAGGGCGAAAGAATGTAAGGTTTTGCTGAAGTGCAAGTGTGCTTTTAGTATGGGTTCTATCTTTTCCTGTTGAATCAGGTTTTTCTTCGGCTTATGGAAAATCAATTTTAAATGTGCAAAACTATTTATTCTTTCCTCTCCCTGCCTCCCTCCTCTCCCCGCAGGCTTATAGTGAATGAACCTGAGACTGCTTCATATACTTCCATTTGTAATACTAAATCAGGTTTCTTTAAAACAAAAATGAAATTTCATGGGGAGTATATTAGCCTTAACTTGACTGGAAATGGATAATGATTATAAGAGTTACCTTCTACCTCTTTTGCATGGCATAAAGTAGAAGCAAAATCAGTATTCACTGGAGTGGATGAAAAGTGGCATAAGAAATATTTGGGGGGGGTTTTCAGTTAATATTTTCTGAAGTTTGTGTCTAGTATTTTTGTTACTATTGACCTAAATCAGAAATGCAAATTTGCTGCTGTTAGCTTGAAAAGTTTGGAGTATAGCAGAAGTGTACTTAATTTTATTTTGAATATTTGCTTTACTTCTATGAAGGTGGCAGCTTTGATTTGGTGAATTTTAAAACAGAAATAAAGTAGCTCTTAGAAGGGGTGGGAGTTGTACTCTCTGGACTTAACCTAATATGGCTTCTAGGTTTTCTTTTCAAAATTGCTGCTAAGGCAACTTGTCCACATCTGAAGTGAAAGAAGAGAGAACAAATACTGTCATTGTCTCCAAGTAAAACCAATTTTTTCCCTTCTTAAAATGTAAGTGGAATAGTATCTGGAAGGGTTTTAACAAATGCCTGGCACTGAAGTTGAGGCATAACAAGGGTCTCTGTATATACAAACACTGTTTAGCTGATAGATAAACTTCAGTGTTTTGTTTCTTTCCCACTTAGGGATAGTCGTTGATCTTCTTAGTTGTTTGGTTTTGTAGCAACTGACTGATTAAAGTGCTCTCCAATGTATAAAATTAACTTGGCGAAAATGTTCAAGTAATTATGTGATCAGAGTTATCAGCCCTAAATGGGGTGGGGGGGGGCATATTTTGTGGTACATAATGTCTTCTTTACTAAAAGCTTAATTCAGGATACCAGTCTACTGTGATTATTTTAGATACTTATAAAAATAAGTGTACATGCTTGCTTTGCTGTATTAATGTTGCCCAGGCAGTCTTGAAAATGGTATCTGCATTTTTCAGTTGTGATAGAGCTATAGAGTAAAAACTTCAGAAATATTAGCTGTTAACATAAATGTGTCCTGCTAGAAAGTGAAAAAAAGATTCCCAGGTACCAGTTGAAGGCATTAAAAATTGTTATAAAAACATGTATAAACGGTAATACAGCAATAATTTATTTGGATAGACATCACTTCCTTAAATCATCAGTTTCAACTAAAACAGTTCATTGCAAAGATATTATAAATAAAATGAATCAGGGACACATCTTTATTTGTTCTTGCTGTAAAAAGAACACATTGTCTTTCTGAAGATTAAGGCTTGCTGTGAGTTTACTACCGAGTTTTTGCCCACTGGGGGGTGGTACACACTACAAAAAGTCTGTTTTAAGAGCCACAAGTCAGATGTTTTTTGCTGCTGTCCAGTTTTCTCTGCTTTAATTACAACAAAGCCTCCTGCTGAGAAAAACAGTGGAGGCCTCCAAGGGAAAAAAAATCAGTCTTTGAAAGATTTTACTGAACTTTACTTCCCATGTTGATTTAATTAACCGTGGTGTTTTATCTCGTCATTCTCAGTGAGAATGTTGTTAGAACTAAATCATATGAATTTAAGAGATCAATTTAATATTTTATAAATGGGGTCTGTGACAAGGGGTGATCACAGTTCCTGGGAAGGGGTAGGCCACAGAATGGGGAGGGGGGTGGGATATGCCTTTTAAAAGTAGAATACAATTTTGAAGAAAAACTGAAATTCTTAATAATGGAATCAATACAATTGCTACATATAACCAATTATTTATATTTTCAGTTAATTAGCTTTTTATAAACCAGGACTGTATGGTACCTAGTAACTTCTGAATCTGAAATAGTTTAAAACAAAGGTAAGGGCTTTTAAACTGAAGCATGGTGAAAGGTTGTTTGAAGAATTTAAATTAACCTTAGATTTTTCAGGTTGAGGAGAAAAAACAAATTAAAAAAAAATCACCTACCAAGTGAGTCAGTTAGGACATATGACCTATATTGACAGGAAAAATACATATGGATCTTTGTTTTTTAGAGCAGACAATTTTTTTCTCTTTTCTTAAATTGATGTTTGCATTTTTCATCTTGCCACAAAGAAAGGTTCATTAAGACTCCATATCCTGAGGCAGTAGATGGCGAGCATAACTGGAATTTCTATCTGTTTGGGCAGTATAGTCTAGCAAAGAAAATGGGGCCAAAGATAATTAATAGCTTATTAAAGTCAGACAGCTGCAAAATTTTAACCTTTTTTAAAAAAAAACATGGTCTCATTTAACCACTTACGGTAGAAAAGGA
Source organism: Dermatemys mawii (assembly GCA_007922305.1). NCBI lineage: Eukaryota > Metazoa > Chordata > Testudines > Dermatemydidae > Dermatemys > Dermatemys mawii. Next base: position 7,573,002 of record ML677359.1, read on the forward strand.
ATATCCACTTTTTTTTTAATTTCCAAGAGATAATTAGGGAACAGACCTTGCATCTTGAAATCAGTGTGACAGTTTCTTTGTTGAAGCAACTTGAATTGTGGAATGCTTCTGCATTTCACTAGTATTGATGTATAGAAAGTGTTTAATGGTACATAGTGAACTGACCAGAATTAATGCCTTATAAAAGGGAGAGAAGTGACTTTCATGTTCGAACCAAATTAGTAATCTTTGTCTAACAATACCCTTCATTAATTAGTTAATTATATGCATTCATTGTCACGGTAATACATTTGTAACACTCTAGCAACTTCGCCTTGATGTGTCAGAGATGTGCTCAATCAAATTATTTGCCATCAGAGAGTAAAAGTTAGTCTAATTTAAATAAAATATCTAAAATACAAAGAGCATCCTCTTTCCACAGCTTGTTTGTTTTTTGCAAATGCTTCATTGACTTAAGTCTTAGAGTAATGCTAGCTGAGTTAGAAGAATATATTTGGATGATAAAGTATCATCTGGATGTTAAAATAACTCGGAAAAAATGCAAGTAAAATTAATAACTTACTGAGTAACATAGAAAAACCTAGAGCAAAGTTTATTAAAAGTAGACACTGGATCAGGTCCATAGAAAGGAGTATTTGGAAACTCAGTTTTCCTTTCTTTTTTTTTTTTTGTTAATGTTGTGGTTTCTAAGAAAATTGGGGCCTGTTGCATTCTTTCCTAATATGCGTGCAACCATTTTGTTCAACACATAGCCCCGCTGGGGATTTTGTATGATATATGCAACATTTTGGGGTGGGGTTGGGATAACTGAAAAATATACTTTTTCACATCGTGAATACATACACTCATGGAAAGAAACTGTTTTCAAATGAAACACTATATGCAAATTAGCCTAACACCAGAAGGATTTTTTAGTATTCCTGAATATAGCAATCTGGTCCCATTGCACTTCCCTAAAGCTTAGCTTTGTTAGTCGGTCTCACTAGATTTATTGAATTACTATGCAGGTCACATAATACATTTGTCCAAGCAATGAATTTTGCATTATATTGGGGAAGGAATATATTTTTAAACAATATCCTCTCTCTATTGACTTAAATAGTTAAAACTCAAATGTCTCGTTTCCGAATTACAGACGTGGGATAGTAATGCAAGCTTAAGAATCTAGGTGTAGCTGTTTGTTTATCCTTCGCAAAAGATTAAGTATACAGAGCAGATCTAGCTGTGAGCAAGATATTTGTTCCTCATGTACTGAATACTCATGTGCTGAAGGATCATTGATTTCCTTTCACAGCTGTAAAAATGACTGTTAAGGGGATCATACCACACATGCAGCACTGTCCAGGTTTGGAAAATACGATTTTTTTTTATTTTAGTGAGGTATCTATAGTGTATTTTCTAGTGTTTGGTTAGAGCAAAATATTAGAGTCTCCAGCTTAGCAGTGTTTGCAAAGATTGATGCTAGTATGCCGATTGAAACTTGATTGCTAAATATGATCCATGTTTTAAATGAACTTCTTATATTTTTACAGCACTGTAGAAGTGCACCATAACTGCATTTATCATCTTCAAACTGATCTCTAATAGTAAAATTTTGCCTTATTGCACTTGAAAAATTCTCAGTGGAGAAGTAAAATATAAAACTTTTGAGGAAATTAGGAGAAATCAATGAAAACACTTACCTGCAAGGTGAGAAAAAGAATTCCTATTTACAATGCAGCGACAGCCGTTATTCCACTTCAAATGGTTATGCGAAGTAATAAAAGCCCTTATTTCATGTCCGGTAACAAAAAGCAAGAGCAGCTAATAGCAGCTATGGTGTGAGCTTATACTGTGTCAGATCATGTCTCCTACTGCGAAGGAGTGAGAGAGGGAAAGCATTCCAGTTACGTGCACACAGCCCACCTCAAAGTCTGAAGTTAAAGCTTCACCTCACAGTGGTTGAATAAAGAGCTGATGTCATAAATGGGCAGGTCTTATATGGCTCTTGTTTAGTGAGTAACTGGATAAGCAGACAGACAAGGAATGTGCATTACCAACACTAGAGGGAGTAGAAGGCAACGACAGCAAAGTCTGCCAAATCTGAAATCTTGGGCAGTGCTATTAGGTTTGTAACCAACCTGATAAATACTAACACTTTTAAGATTTATTAAAGTCAAGTGCCTTTTAAAATTATTATGTCTGCAGAATCTGATTTATAACAGTACAGAAAGAGTGGGCAAATCTCTTTTTTTGGTAGCTATGCCTTTTCAGAAGAAAATGGGAAACAACTGTTCTTACTCAATGGAAACAAACGTTACATTTGTAAATGAGATGCAATTACGTAATGAAAGACAACCACATCTTTGAATCTAAATGAGGAAAAATAAAACAAAATGTCAATATAATTTTTACATCGAGAGTCAAATAACAAACTTTTGAGAAACTGTTCAGTATTCAAGAGCTATAGGTTTAAAGTAAAAAGTTTGAGTAATTTTTATTTCCTTATTATAATTTGTCTCATTTTGTGACTAAAACAATAACTAAAATCTGTTTTGAGACATAACATTATTTTTTGACTTTGTGGAGAATATATTGTAGATTTGGATTTCTGCAGAATGAGAGAGCGCTTTGGAAAAGTGAATTGCTCAAAAAAGGTTTTTGTATGTATTAACTAGTGTAAACAAATGCTGTGCTTCATGAAATAAGGTGAGGCTCTCAGGAGGAAAGTCATTCCTATGTAGAAACAAATTGGATTTTTGACTGTGCTGGTTTCATTCAAAAACTATGGGCATGAAGTAATTCATTTGATGAACAATAAACAACTGCAGAGACCCTTGGGAGGTCATGTTGACACAGGAATCATAAGAGATTATTCATCTCTAGTTTTGAATAATGTCTCCTTAAAGGCATTAGTATTGTAAAGTCCATACTAAATTAGTAATATGTTTATTTTCTTATTATCCTCTAAAATACCTATTTGAGATGCCTATTTTAGTTCTTAGAAAATGCAGATGAGGACAAATTAGGCATTGTAAATACTCATATATTTTTAATTCATTAATGATTAGCATCATTTGGAAAATAAATTTGCTTAATAATTTCTTCCTACAACATAGTTTCCTTTTACTAGTAGCTTATTAACTTGCACAAGTGCTATTTGATTTAGCATAGTTGACATTTCCCATTGTCTTTTTAAATTTCCCTCAAAATATTTGTTTCCTTGAGGTCAGTCTATTGCTGTCTCTCACAAGTATTTGATTATATTCTCTTCATTAACTTCATTTAGTTTATCTTGTCTGTATGCTTGTTTGATAGAGCAGTTTGACCCTGGTATTCACCAGCAAGACTAGGTGATATCAAAGTAGAAGGCAAGCTCATGATAAGGGCTATGTTGACCTCAATTGTTCAATGATTGCACTTTTTGTAGCATCAGAGGACAGCAAGGCCAAGCTCCATTAAGTTTGCAAGGGATCTGGATTTCTTTAAGTCTAAGCCTTATGGAAACCACTAGGAACACAAGAAATTATCAACTTGGTACTTAAATTGCTTAAATAAGGTCTAACTGTAGAACTGAACTTTCTAGTTTATTATTTTCTTGAAAAAAAAGCTGCTTATTAACTTCATGCAACATTTTTTTAAATCTTCAAAATTCACCTTTGTAAACATGAATTTACCATTTAAATATATTTTTCATTACCAATATCTGCTGTGTCTGATTTTGATGTGGTTGAAACATCAAAATGGTACACGTTTCATTTTTCTTTAAATATGGGGGATGAGGGAAAGTCCTAATAAGAATGTTCTCGAGCTTCTTTAAGGGAAGGAGAATTTTCTCCTACATTTCCTGAATTCCAGTCCTCATCTGAATACAGTAAAATGTGCTTTATTAAATATACAATTGACTATAAAATATTTTCAAATATGTAATTAAGTTAATCTCAACTCTTTGTCAAATTTTTATTCATAGATATTTATCTAGACAACTGACCAATTTTTCTCTAGGCAGATTTATTTGTTCAGTCAGCAAATTCCACAGCAAAATAACAGGTAAAAACTGTGTAATGCTAATTTTAACAGTTAATAAAACCTCTTCCCAGTGTGCTAAATACATTGGGCTTTGCCTTTGGCCGAGCTACCTGTGGCCTCCTATGCTCAGCAGTTATACTAAGGATCATTTAACTTATATATGTGCAGGCATTGTATTGCAGTATGCCTCTGTTCAGTTGTTATGCAAAACAAGACTACTGAATATGGTAATACAGGGTAGATTTTGAGTTGTGAGTATTCTAAAAGTGTTTCTTAAAACTCAGATTCCATTAAGATTAGGAAAGCATCTTTAAAACATGTTGTATTCCTTGAATCTCTGAAGTCTAGCCCAGGTTTATCAATCAACAGGTTGTGATGCATGTTACAGCACATCAATCCTGTATTTTAATATGTACCTGTGGAATGTTCATAGAAGATATGGAGTGCCCATTCAGCTGTCTTTTAGCCTGTGAAGTCTGGCCAAATACAGAATGTAATAGTAGAAATTGGACTAAATCTTCCTGAACAATTCCAAAGGGTATTTGAGATATAATTAGATTTTACCAGCTCTCAGCTGCCTTGGAATACTAAAACTTTTTTTTAAAAAAATCTATAATTAACTTATTTTTATTATGATATTTTAATTGAGACTCCTTAAATTTGTTGTTTAAGAACACTTCAAATACTTTACACAACAAACTGTTGTAGCTTAACAACTTGACTATTTGTTCATTTTTAAAATGAAAAAAATTCAAGACCTTGATCTGGAACTCTGTTAATGGTAGTGGAGCTACTCATCTGAGGAAAGGTGTATTCATTGCAAATATATGAAAATTTAGAAGTGTAATGAGTTATAATTTAGTTTCTTTTTAAGTTAAGAGTCTAAGACAGTAGGGAAAATAGTCTCTTTGCCTATACTTAATCTATAGAAATCTTTGTTCAGGGATATTAGAAATTAAACTTTTTGCAAATCTATAGGGAAATTACTTTTTGGAAGATGTGTGGCAATACTGTTAAGGCCTAAAAGTCTAGGAAGCTTTTGAGGCTAGCAAGTCATTAATTCAGAATACTCTGTTATTCACTGTTCATAACACATTATGTCATACAAGTACATTGTTCGTAACATATATGCATGTATTACATACATGGTCCTAGCCTTCACGCATCTTGATCTTTCTGAATTGCCACCATGCAAGGTATATCATCAAGTCAAAATGATAACTCTGTGTATTTTTAGCTTCCTGTTTGTACTGATGGTGATTGCAATTCCAGAAACTGCCCTTGACTAAAGGTTGATCTCAGCATTATCTGATGTGATTTCCCAAGCATTTTGCATTGGGAGTGAAATAGTTATTCCAGAAGGACGAGGTAGGTAAGGCAATATATTTAGTTGGACCAACTTCTTTTGGGATGAGAGAGAGAGAGACAAGTTTTTGAAGTCAGTCCAATAAAAGATATTACCTCACTCACTATGTCTCTCTAATATGTTGGGACTGACACGACTACAAACTACAGTGCATTCCAGAATTCCAGAAAGAGTTTTTCAGCAGGAGTAAACAGACCTCCTGAAGACCTCAAGAGAAATTGAATCACTTACTGTTTAGGAGCTTCTCACAAGTGGCACTCACTTGCTCAGTATTGCTCTCAGTGCTCAATAGCTACTGAGACAACAGGGCCCATGCACTGGGGCCCTGGCCTATTGGGGGCCCCCAGAAAAATGGAACCCCAGCACCCTGACCTGCTACACCTGCCTGGTGCTCCTGCCATGGAGTGGGGTCAGGGCACAGGAGTTTATCCTGCCCCACCCCACTCTGGCTCTGCTCCCTGGCAGAAGTGCCGGGCACGCAGGGGAAGTCCCTGCACCCTGACAGAGCATCTTGTCAGAGCACCGGGCGGGGGTAGGGGGGACTGCAGGCAGAAGGGGTGGGGAGAGGCTCCCACTTGCTCTGGCCCAGGGCCCCACAAACCCCTAATCCACCTTTTACCGCTCTTTCAGAAACTCAGTGAACTGAGGTGAAATGGGGTGTTAGTGGAGTTCAGCTTATTGAGAGAGGTCCCTAATTAACAGATCAGCTTTAAAGGAATGTTGGAGCAATTTCCAGAGTAGCTTGCCCCAATTTAAAACAGGGAATATGTTAATTTGTAGTGACACTGAAGGAAAGAAAAGCAACAGTTTAAGATGCAACTTACCAGAAGAATGTCACAATGGTAATGAAAATTATACATAGGTATTGCTTCAAAAACAAAATTGTTTTGCAGTTTATAAGCCTATAGTATGTGAAGTGAATCTTACTTCAAGTTATGTAAATTGTTTTAAAATATAGTTTGGAAAAAATGAGTCCCTCAAAAGTAAGCAAATGGCTGATTTTTGCATTTAGTTTCAGCATTGTACATATGGAGTAACCCCACTGAGGTCAGTGCAGCTGCTCTAGATTCCAGAATGTGGCCCATAGTGTAGAAGATAATCTGTAGTGGAGATGAAAGAATATGAGTGTAGAAGACTCTTTAATATGTGCATTTTCCTGATGGAGTAACTTATTGGATAGAATTGTCTTGAGTTTAAATACTTCTTTATGTTTGTTTAAAAGCCTGAAGAGTAACCACCACCGTCTTTTTATTTTCTCCCTCCTCTCCCACCTCTAGTTTCCTTAATAGCCCTGGGGAAAGGCCTCATCAATTCAGAGGTGCCTGATGTAATCCTGTCCCTCTCTTCTTCTTCCCGAAGGCCAGTCAGAAAATAAACAGTGGCCGCTTATCAGATGATAGCCTATTGACAAAGAAACAAGCTCATTGACTGGCTAAATGAAAGCAAAAAAGTACAACTAAAATATAAATTGTCGGATTTTTTTTTTTACATTAAACATGTTAGGGTTGATAATAGCCTTTTTCATTGAGAATACAATGAATAAAACATGATAAAACAATTGAATGGTTTTCTTCAAATAGTAGTTGTTACAAAATAAATGAATAGTCCCATATTTGCCCCAGTCCTGAACTTTGTATTAGAGACTTCAAAAATCACTCATATAAATAACTTAAGATATATTTATATTAAATAAGCATATCAGTGTCTTGGACAGCTTGTCCAATGTACAACGTGAGCAAATTAAAATAAACACAATATAGTTAAGAGTCTGTTCCCTAAGTTAGGGATTGTCTACACCTACTCCCATTTCAAAGTGCGGTAGATCAGAGTGCACTAGGAAACTTTTAGCCAGTGGTAAAAGGGTCCAGATGGGCAATTATGGTGAAGCACACTACAGAATTGTAGCTTTACACCTCTGCTTAGCACCTACTGACTGTTCGTCTACTCAAGCCCTCAGATAACTTGGCTTCTCATTTCCTTGCTTCAATGGTTTTGTGTTTGGAAGGGATATAAACTTGCACACTTCAGGTTGTAAACCAATCTCTAATTAAAAGGGGTTAGAAAGAAACTTCTCCTGGGGGCAGATAACTTCTTAATTATGACTAGAGGGTTTTTTGCACTTTCCTCTAAAGCAACTGTTACTGTCAGAGGCAGAATATTGGACAAGATGGACTTCTGGTCTGATCTGTCATGCTGTTTTTGTATTTCTAGTCAGTTTCACTTTTATTCTGTTTTAGATCAGTAGTTCTCGACCTATTTACCATTGTGGGACAGATATACGGTTGCCAACTTCCTACTCACACAAAACCGAAAACCCTTGCTCTGCCCCTGTCCCATCCCACCTCCAAGTCTCTGCCCCTTCTCACTGCATCCCCCCTGCCTGTCACTCACTCTCCCCACCCTCACTCACTCATTTTCACAGAGTTGGCTCAGGGTGTTGGGGTGTGAGGGTGCAGGCTCTGGGGTAGTGCTGAGGATGAGAGGTCTGGGGTGCAGGAGGGTGCTCTGGGCTGGGACTGAGGAGTTTGGAGGGTGGGAGGGGATCAGGGCTGGGGCAGCGGGTTGAGGTACAGGGGGGTCAGGGGTGCAGGCTCCAGGTGGCGCTTACCTCAGGCAGCTCCCAGAGCAGTGGCATGTCCCCCCTCCAACTCCTATGCAGAGGTGTGGCCAGGTAGCTCTCCATGGTGTTCCCAGCCAATGGGAGCTACGGAGGTGGTGCTTGTGGTGGGGACAGCACTTGGGACCACCTGGCTGCCCCTGTGCCTTGGAGCTGGATGGGGGACATGCTGTTGCTTCCAGGAACCATGGCAGGTAGGGAGGGAGCCTCCCTTAGCCCTGCTGCGCAGCTGACCAGACTTTCAACGGCCTGTTCAGCAGTGCTGAATGGAGCCACTAGGGTCCCTTTTTGACTGGGATTTCTCGTCAAAAACTGGACACCTGGCCACCTTAGCCACTTATGCGGCCCACAGTGTGTTATGTGGGCCACATCCAATTCTACCTCTATGGCCCTGAAGATGTTACATGGGCCATAGCTCTGTACTGATTGGGCCTCAAGCAGCCCATGGGCCGCAGATTGAGAACCACTGTTCTACATAATCTGGCTTTTAAGTTCTTGTGCACAAACACAGTGCTGCAATATTTGATTTTCACTTACTGCAGAAGAATGTTCATGTGAACAAAAATGATTTCCCTTGACATGTAAAATGTCTCAAAACCTTTGTGTTGTCTTGAAGTTTTGTGAAAGGGTGTAGATACCGAATCAACATTTGAGGCAAAATTTGACCCAACAGTGACTCTTTTAAACTATCTTTTATATATTAAAAAAGGGGAAAAAGCACCCAAAATGAGTATGTTACTAATAGATCCTGTTCACTTGGCATATAGGATACACTTCCAGACAGATCAAAAATGGTGCCTTCACAGTGGCAATGAAGTTTTTTGTTATTTTTTTAACTCAAAAATTGTTTAAATTGAAACTTTTAATTTTCCATGAACTATAAACCCCATCTCATTGGTATATGAATCTTGAAACCTGTACTGGTGGGTTCTAACTTACTAAAAACAGAAGCCTCGCATGAAAATGTCAGCACACCCCACAGCTGAAAACTGATAGAGGAAACCTGAGAGAATGGTTACAGCTGGGTTTACAGCTTGTCTTTATATTCAAGCACAATCATATCTAAAAAAAGAAAAGAAAAAAATCTCAACAGGTAAAGAAAACATCTCTCTCCCATTTGTTGTTGTGTTTGCTAGTTGTCAATGTGTGGAATTCAGATAGATATAAAAAACTACTTTATTCTTTCCTGTACAATTTAAAAAATGAATATAGAAAAAAAATTGTAACTCTATATTCTTCCATGTGAACAAGTTACATTCAGTGTGGCCCATTCCAGCATGATCATTAGAGGTTTTAAATGAGCTAACTTTCTAGAATCTGCATAGCACAAAATTGACATCCTGTGAACTACTTTAATGGCTCTGCATGTGAGCCTTTTAGAAACTTGGAAAAGTAAACTTTTAAGCCCCAGGAGTTTTTTCACTGTTCACTTGAAAGGAGACTTAAGCCTAAAAAAAAGTGTAAGCCTAAAGGTTGGAAGGAGACTTAAGCCTAAAAAAAGCTTAAGTCTCCTTCCAGCCTTTTTTGTTTTATGCAATATGAGCTGAATTCTCCAAAGTTTCTTTCAAAAGACTGTTGCAAGTTTTGCAAGCAAGTAGGGCTTTCTTTATATCATAAAACCAAAATCATTTGGGTGCTTCTTCTTCCACCATCTGACATCTCTGCTTAAATTGTGTGACTACTACAGGCTGAGAAGATTGAATGCTGAGGGTTATGCATTGTCCTGTTAAGTGTCTATCTCATTAGATAGAGGTGGTTGGACTAGATGATCTCCTGAGGTCCCTTCCAACCCTGATATTCTATGATTCATTGCTCAGGTGAAAGGATAATGAAAATATTTTTATGGTTGCAAAATTTATCTTTATAATAGCAAAATTACTTTCCTCCCGTTCCAAATATGCTGGGTTCTTGTCATCATTTCCAAACAATTCACCTTCATGTTGAGACTGAGTTGAAACACTTCAACCTTGAAGATATAGAAAAGTTAAAGTTATAGAAAGTTAAGTAACTGAAAACAAAATTTTAAAATGGAAACAGGAGCATAATCTTAACTACAGAATTTGCTGCTGCTTCTAGTATAATATGACATGATTAAGCACTGAATTTAAATTAACTTTAAAAAGAAGATGCTTAGTTTCATGCCAGCAGGAAAGACAATTGGTGACTAAAAAGTTCTGTACCAGATTTTTCCATCCTTCTTTTCACAGTGAAAGAAAAGTATACATAGACTCTTTGTATTTCAGGGAGAGGAAATGTAGCACAATAGGCTGTTGAAGGGAAGCAATTCCCATAATCAGTTTTCTGTACTACTTATTACCAACTGGTCAGAACTAGATTTTAATTAAATTTTAAGGGATAAAGGACAATAGTGTGTGCTAAGGATGGAGAGTCAGCTTAAACTTTGAATTTCCTGGCTTTCACTAGTTTCTGTCGCTATCTCAGTGTAATTTAAATGTAGGATTTTAGATGTGATTTCCTTTCATGGAAGATTATAACTGTATTTTGTTTTAGGAGTCATTCATATAGTTCTTTTTTGGTTTATTGAATAAATATTTGTTCTCGAATAGACCACAAAGACATTGGCTCTGGTAAATCTCCTTTGAGTGCCATGATCAGTAGACCTTCAGAATGGTATTTTGGTTATGTATGGTAATCAGACATATGTTGTTCCTGGTTTCTGAATGTTTTAAATTAAACCTTTGATATGTATTTAATTTTAATAGTACATCAGTGAGTACCTATGGATTTTACAGATTTTAGTATTTTCCCAGAGCCTGCATCCCAACCCCCAACTTCATGAGCATACATGGCTCACCATACGATTTCCATACCCAGATGTGGCCCTCAGGCCAAAAAATTTGCCTACCCCATAGTAGGTCATACATCTGAGGGCCAAGACCATTATGCCCTTGTATATAATGTAGTTCAAAGAACATTGTATATAATGTAGTTCAAAGAACTGCTTCCCATAATTTCTTTGAGTCCATAATTTATTTGCCCTGTAACATATTTTTTAGAAAGATGAAGTAATGGCGAATTCTTCACATCCTTAAGAAAGATATTCCAATAGTTAATTATTCTCACTGTTAAAAATATGTCCTTTATTTCTAGTCTGAATTTGTCTAGTTTCTGTTTCTGACCATTTACTCTCAATTTCAGTTTTCTGCTAGATTAAAGAACTATTTACTATCAGAACTATTAGAACGTAGCTACTGGTAGACTGATCAAATCACCTGTTAATAGTCTTTTGGATAAAATAAATTGATTGAGGTTCTCAAGTCTCTCACTAAGGGCTTGTCTTCACAACCGCGGGGAAAGATCGATTTTATGGCGATTGATTTATCGCATCTTGTGAGGATGCGATAAGTCAATCGCCAGCGCTGCCCCCGTCGACTCCGGAACTCCAGCTCCCCCGGAGGAGTAAGCTGGAGTCGACGGGGGAGCGCGCCGCCGACTGCCCTCGCCGTGAGGACGGGAGGTAAGTCGGCTGCAGATACGCAAACTTCAGCTACGTGATTCACGTAGCTGAAGTTGCGTATCTGCAGTCGATCTCCCGCCCTAGTAAAGACCAGCCCTAAAAGGCACTAGATCTCAAATCCTTGTTGGTCTCTTCTGAATTTGTTCTAATCTACAAACTCCTTTTTGAAGTGTGGACACTGGAGCTGACACTGGTCTAGTAGTCTCACACGTGTATTCAAAGTAATACTAACACCTGCTTCCTATTTGGAATTTCCTGTATTGTACATCCAAATAACATGTTCGTCTTCGTTACAGCATCTGATGGAGAGCTCATGTTTGGCCTCAAAGTCCTTTTCAGGTTAACTACTTTCCAGGGTACAATCGCCGTTTCATATGTGCAAGCTATGTTCTTTGTTCTTAGATTTAATGACCTTGTATTTGGCTCTGTTAAAACTTTTGTTGTTTAAGTGAACCTTCCTTAACAAGCGAGCCAGGTTGTTTTGTATAACTGATCTGATGACACCACTGCTTATCACTCCACCCATTTTTGTATAATGTGCAAATGTTACCCTCAAGGATATTATACTTCCTGATAATTGTTGAAGGGACTGAATAGCAGTGGTCTGAAAACAGATACCTGCAGAACCTCTCTAGAAACACTCCTGTTGAATGTCATTTTTTGAGATCTATTAGTTAGCCAGTTTTTAATCAGTTTAATATGGGCTACATTTATTTTTGTATAGTGCTATTTTGTATCAGAATATCACATGGGACTAAGTCACATTCATTACAGAAGTCTATTATGTTAACAGTTAATTTAGGATTTGTTTATAAAAAGAGGAAAACTAAAACTGTTTTAATGATTTATGATGTCCCTTTAGAAGCCCATTCTCATACCCTAACAACATTTACTTTTGTACCCGCAGTGTCCTTGTTGCTTCCCCTGCAGTACAAATTACACTTGTTAGTTAATGTATGCTACCATGGGAACCAGAAATGTTATTTTTGGAGTTACCCAAAAAGTAATCCTGTCCTTTAGAGAATGGTATAATAGATAAACAAAATTTCACTAAAACTTCTTTACAGCTTAGAATTTAAAGAACTTTCTATACCCACTAACAATTTGGGGCCTAATTATCACTGGATGGTACCTTGAAAATTAAAATTGAAACCTTTTTTATTTTTTAATTTGAAAAATATTTGTCTCTAGACTAAGACTTTGAGACTAAGACTTTGTATGGTTAATTGTAATGCAGAGCAAGTTATTGGCTAAATTATGAACCATTTGAAAATAGAGGCTTCTGCTGGCACATCTTTAAAGTGCACATTGCTTCTACAATTATGCATAGTAAAGCAAGTAATGCTAATTTTCCTAATTTTAAGGTTGTAAATAATAGGAATAAGAATTGACATAGCATTTTGTTAGGACATGTTCCTGTATGTTATTTTTTCTTCTTTATTCAAAAGTATATGCTGCTCTTACACATGCTGTTCCAAATAAATATATAAACCTTATTCATTACTGCACAACTTGATGAAGTCTCTAAAAGGGAAAGTTAGGGAACATTAGACAGTTTTATAAAATACAGTCCCAGAAATATATTTACATATTCTTCCTAAATATAGCTCCAAAACCCCTTGAATTGAGAGTAGAAATTATTATTTTGTGAAAATAAGACTTTAGAGTTAAATGTTGAGACAAGATATTGAATGTAACCAGGGATTCGCTGCTTTTTAAAATGTGCATATACAGTAAATAGTTGGTGGGAAGTTTGTTAAATAGTTCTTGAATATTTAATATATCATTCTAGATATATTGCTTTAATCTTTAGAGATTTGTTTTATGCTTCTTAAACACCAAAAAGCTCAATAAAGTGTGCTTAATTTTAACAAATGAAAAATTATTTCAGCTAGTCTTGCTTATCATATAACAATAAAGCATTAGTGCAATTGATCTGCTGACCTTAATTCCCTGGAAACTGTCACATTTATTCTTTATTCCTTTGTCCACCCTAACAATATGACTCAAAATACTACAGAGCTTTAAAGTTTCTCAGCATTGTAAGGTCAAGCTCTGGTCACCATAGTTACAGTTTAGATCTGTGGGTCAAGAGTCAAATAGATTAATGATGTCAGACACATCTTTAAATGGTTCTAACACTACTTCACCATGCGGTAAGCAGCTGAGCATATTTGATATGACAAAGGCCTTCTTAAGTCTTGCTAATAGGAGGATCTTTGGAGATATCTGCTAGAAAGGTCTTTTCTGTTATGCAAGAATGTTCAATATTGAGCAATGGTGGGCATCAGCAGTGGGCCGTTTCAATTCAAACTGTCTGAAATAGATTGCAAAGATTGGCTAAATGGCTTACACTACCATTGCCCCTTTCTTTCTGTTTATCTGATTCCTTTGTCCAGTATTCATTCCATTTGGCTAAAAGCCACAAAAAGGGCAGAAAACAGTAAGCAGGAGGAATATATTAAAGTACTTGATAAAATACTTGCTCTTTCATAGCCATAGTGTAACATCAAAGCAAGGAATAATGAGTTTAGATTTCTTTTTTGTAACTTTAAGAACCTTTTATCTATATATGTAGTGCTCAAAATATATTTATAAACATACTTAGGTTCTTTGTCTAGGTATTTCATAAGAAAAATGGGAATACAATTCCCCTCATGGAATTAAAAAATATATAATTAGATTACCTGCTCACACCTTTGTTAAAAATGATTCGTTTTGTTTCAGTGGGTTAAAATGTCTACACAAATAAGGAGCTGAAAATTACATTAGAGCTTCATTTATGCTCTTTTTAAAACAATAGCTGCCTTACCATAACTGCAAGATAAATATTGAGTGGCTGATCATTGTACATGTGGATTCTGCAGCAAGCTAAACATTTCATGGCTGTAAAGATTAATTTGAAAATCTGTTAAAATGTGTTTGTTTGTTTTTTTCCGATGGAAATGGATTCCACACCCTGTAGAGTCTAGCACAGGAGTTAACGGATTCCACACTGTGTAGAGCAGGGGTGGGCAAACTGCGGTCTGCGGGCCACATCCGGTCCGCGGGACTGGCCCACCCAGCCCCCTAGTTGGGGAGGCCTCCCACGGATGCTCCCCAGCTTTCCCCACTCCCCCAGAGCCACACCGCCACATGGACAGCAGTCTAGGGGGCGGGGCCATGTGCTCCCATGGGGCAGCGTGTCTAGCTCCACGGGGAGCCAGACACACTGCTCTGAGCAGCATGGTAAGTGGGCTGGGGCGAGGGGTTGGATAAGGGGCAGGGGCTCCTGGGGGCCAGTCAGGGGGCAGGGAGCAGGGTGGGTTGGATAGGGAGCGAGGTCCTGGGGTGGTGGTTGGGAGTAGAGGATCTCTGGAGGGGGCGGTCAGGGACAAGGAGCAAGGGGGGTTGGATGGGTCGGGGGTTTTCAGTGGTACAGTTGGGGTGGGAAGTGAGAGGGGTGGTAGATAGTGGGTGGGGCCAGGCTGTTTGGGGAGGCACAGCTTTCCCTACTCAGCCTTCCATACAATTTTGTAACCGTGATGTTGCCCACGGGCCAGAAAGTTTGCCCACCCCGATGTAGAGTCAAGCACAGGAGTTTATTACATGCAGCGCTGGCGGAGTGTCACTTTACTTATTAGGTTCAGAGACACTCCACCAGCACTGTATGTAATAAACTCCTGTGTTTGACTACGCATTGTGAAATCCATTTCCTTCATTTTTAATTAGCAAAATATGTAAATAAAGTACAATTGATATGAAATATTAATTGAGTAAACCAGTTTTTGACTACAATCACCTGATCCTATCACAAAAGCATATCAGCAGTGCATTATTTCAGCTGAGAAGGAGGGAACTGAGCACTTTGGAAGATGGAAGGTGTTCAATATAGAATTAATACTACTGAAGGGTGGGGGTGGGGAAGCATCAGGGTTTTTTGCCAATGGAGTTTGTGACGGTGGTGGTAAGAGAAGGATAGGTTGTCTGCAGAGGGAGGTTCATTTGCCTGTGATTTTTTTTTTCATATGATATTTAAGTGGGTGACAGAATTCTGTATCATTCCCCTTTCAGATCTGTGAAAATTGTTGCATTGTAGAAATTTAGAAACAAGCTAGTTAGCCATAAAAATTAAATGTTGAACTCTTTGCTTAGAAATATTGGTTCAGTAAACAAATACAGTATTCCTCTGAGTCATGTTTATGGGACAGTAAATAGATAAAATAGATATATTTTGTTTTGGGAACTCTCTATACCATTAAGGCAGATGCAGCATGTTAATATTTGGAATTTTTTCTTTGATATAGTTAAATATCTATTTCTAATATTTATAAGGTACTATTATTTTGATTCTGATACATCAGAAGGTTAAACCAAAATGGTAAGATTTCTTTAACATAATATCAAGGGGAAATGTAGTTACATAGTTGGATTTAGATGCTGGTTGTCATTTTGACTTTTTGAATGTTTCCATTATAGCTCTAAGAGAAAAGAAGGGATCCTCTACTTTTTCATCCCTTCCTCCTCTCCACAGCAGGATGCATTACAGCTTGTTTCTTTACAGCTGTCTGAATAATTTGGCCTAGAGTAAAGTTTCCTCCTATCCATGGAATGTTAATATAGTACTTAAGAACTGCTTCACCCGTCACCCCCCACCTTCTAGCCTTTTTGCCCATATTGCTTCATTCTTTTCTGTGAAAATCCTCTGTTGTAATGGGCATTTTTTTCAGCTTTAGGAGTTAGTGAATTTGAGTCCTCCATTGTACGCATGCATTCTTGCGATTTTTACCAGAGTTGGTGACTCTTGTACATGAACTAGGTTCGTGTGAGGAAAAATTGAATTTCATTTGAACTAAGAGTTACAGCAAAGGCCCCCATGTCTGTCCATCTCAACAAAATAACAAACATGGTTCTTTAAAATTCAGTGAAGTCTGACTACCAAGTAAAAAAAAGTAAACTGGAATATAAAGGAGTGATACCCAGATGAATTAAATCCTGCAATACTGTGTCTGAGCATGTGGAAGAAAAACAGAAAGAAAGAATCACTAAAAAGTTTAGGCACATTCAGCAGTTGCCAGCATAAAAAAGAAAAGCAGATGCATCCAACACTAAATGTTGCTTAGGCACTATGTACTACTTCCTGTGCTATCCTGCTGGCACAGCTGGCATTTGTACTTCTGCCATCCCAAAAGAGTAAGTTTTTTCTTCACAGTATCACTCCTTCAGTGTAAATATCTTAGGTAGCAACAAACTGTTTCTCTTGTTTCCCTACAAATATGCACAAATTTCAGTATCCAGCTAACTGTGGAACACCAGAATGAAATACTTCTTCACACAGTAAGTACTTGGCCTGTAGCATATGTTTCCATAGGAGGGACTCGAGATAAATGCCATAAGTGGAGTTTAAATAGGACACAATAATGTTATGATCAATAACAACACTTAATACTCCTATAACACTTTGTGTTTATGAAGCACTTTTAATTGTAAATATTAACTAATTCTCATAACGTGCCTTTGAGTTGGGTAATACAAGTGCGCTCTGTTTCATGCTTGGGAAACTGACACCCTGGAACTTTAAATTGCATGAAGGATTGTGGCAGAGCTGGAATTGAAAACCCGAGAGCTCTTGGCTTCTAAACTCATATTGAATCCATTAGATTAGACAATCTTTAATAACATTTGTTGTTATGCCTGCTAAGACCAATCATATTTCACACTCGGAGCACTCTTTGATCACTGGAAGAGTCAGGAAAGACTTTGTTCCCATATGTATAAATGGTTACAGGCAATAAGGTGCTTATGTGTTGCTCTGAATCACCAGATTAAGGATCCTCGGATACAGCAGGTGAGGTATTTCCAGTAGAGACAGGGAAGTGTTAGTACAATTAAATAAGGCACTGGTGAGACCTCATCTGGAATACAGTGCAATTCTGGTCTTCCATGTTTAAGAAAGATGAATTCAAACTGGAACAGGTGCAGAGAATGGCTGCTAGGGTGATCCAAGTAATGGAAAACTTACCTTATGACAGGAGACTCAAAGATCTTGGCTTGAGAGGTTAGATAGCCTAACCGAAGGAAGGCTGAGGGGAGATATGATTACTCTCTATAAATACGTCAGAGGGATAAATACCAGGGAGGGAGAGGAGTTAAGCAGCAATTTGGAGACACAAATATAAAATGGCCATCAACAAGTTAAGTCTTGAAATTAGGTGAATGTTTCTAACCATCAGAGTAGTGAAGTTCTAGAGCTCCTTTCAAGGGGAGTAGTGAGGGGCAAAAACCCTGACTGACTTCAAGACCGAGCTTGATAAATTTATGTAGAGGATGGTACGATGGGACTGCCTACAATGGCATGTGGCCCATTGGCCACTACCAGTAGCAAAAATCTCCAGTGTCTGGAGGTGGGACACTTGATGGGGAGGGCCCTGAGTTACCTCAGAGAATTCTTTTGAAGTATCTGTCTGGTGAGTTTTGCCCAAATGCTCAGGGTCTAACGGATTGCCATATTTGGGGACGGGAAGGAATTTTCTTCCCAGGTCCGATTAGCAGAGACCTTAGTTTTTTCGTCGTCCTCTGCAGGATGGGGCACAGGTCACTTGCAGGTTTAAACTAGTATAAATGGTGAATTCTTTATAAGGTCTATAAACCATGATTCAATTCTTTGAGGTCTATAAACCATGATTTGAAGACTTCAGTAACTCAGTCACAGGTGGTGGGACTGTTAGGAGTGGGTGGATGAGGTTCTGTGGCCTGCAATGTGCAGGAGGTCGGACTAGATGATCACGAAGGTCACTTCTGAGCTTAAAGTCTATGGGAATCTGTTGGGAGCATGGATGCCTAGGTTGGAAAAAGCAATTATAGCTGATCAGATGTGGCAAATCTAAAAAGGAAAGAAAAATGCATTATCGCGAATGCTGGTTGCAAATCTCTATAGTAAAAGATACATAAAAGTTAAGCTTATAACCTCTTTTTGTTTCTCATAATTAATGCTCTAAGTTTGTCAAGGTCATTATTTCAGTGACAGAAAATTGTGACTTTCAGAAAATTCTAATACAAGATCATGGTCTTTGCCATTCTAGACAGACTCTAGGAATTTATACCAATTTGAATGATATAAATGATATGATACATGAATCCAATGTAATGGGGTATGGCTGACTATCCTATGTTAGATTTTTTCAGCTCAGTAGTTTAGGAAAAGATGAACATCTTTAACGAAAAGATGATATACTAGCAATTGTTTTTAAAAGTGTTAACTATATTTGATATGTTTTTAGTGATATCTTTTGGCTATATTTTAAAACTATTAGTGACTTTTTTAACACTTCCAATGGTAAATAATCATTATTAACTTTAGTATTAATTAAAACTACAAACAAACCGTTTGTTTAATTAGAACTAAGATTGCTTAAGAGCCATATCCTTCTACTGAAATCACTAAAAATTAAGGAAATCTTGCTAAGTTAGGTTAACGAGGTCATTTAAGGCAATCTTAATTATTGGCCTGGACATAGACACAAGCATCACGATCACACACACGCTGATGGATTCTTCACTTCACCTTTCTCACATTCAGTACAACCACACTCTAAACATAAAATTCTTGTCAATCAAACTCAAATACACAATTTTAATGCATATCAAGACTAAATAGGTATACTTTCCATATACATAAACAGTAATATATTATTTGTTAATGGAAAAGTATAGGGTCAGAGTTACAAAGTTGTATGATGAGTGTGATTTTTATCCTGTGTACAACTTAGCTCCACTTTCGTACATCACTGTCCACCCTTGCTCCTGTCCCTCCCAGAGGAGGGCACAAAGGATGCGCATCCTATTTGGGAGGCGAATGAGGTCAATGAGGAGTTGCGGGCCTTAACTGAGTAGGATGGTTCATGTACAAATAGGGAGTAAAGGGGGTGGTTGACTTTGGGAGGACCATGCCTGTGTTGGGGCTAGAATTAGAGGAGCCTAATATCTATGCAATTCCTGGATGCTTGTGTCTCAGTGTTGAGACAGCGGAGCCAGAAAGAGTTCCTCAACATCTGATAGCTTGGTGCATAGTCTCATTGTTCTCCTTGTCTCCTTCCTACCACCTTACACTAAGCCTTCATCCCTTCTCCTCGGACATCTGTGCTGTCACTTTCAGTCCACCTCCGCAAAAGTCTCTGCTTCTCTCGCTGCCCTTCATCATCTTATCCCAGGAAATTATTGGTCTGTGTGTGTAAGAAATTTGGCGTTTGGAGGTTTTTTATAGGGAAAAACATACAACGAAAAATCACAGGACAGTGTTTGAGAAAGAGAGAACTAAGAATGTTTCCTCTTTGAAAGTTACTAAATGCTTTAGGAAAATAATATTAAATTCAAATGTCCTAATAAGATTTACTTTATTTCATGGAATTTGAAGATGAAATGTGAGTGTGAGATTAAGGATGTTAGTGTAGCTTTAAATTGAAATCTCAGTGCATCTTTAAGTACTACCAATATCTCCATAATATTGTTTACCATTATTTTTCTCTTTTTAACAAAAATGATGAGTTTCATTTGTTGCATGGCAAAAAGCTGTGACTTTACATGACTCACAACTAGTTTTGCTCATAAATATATAAATCTTTCACTGTTGGGAATTAATATTTGCACACTAGGTCTCTGCCCAAAGGTGAATTTGGAAAGTTAGACAGGAAAATCATTCTGTTTGTTTGAGTATGCAGAAAAATACAATGGGGTTGATGTTGGATTTCTACTTATACTTTTTCCTTTAGCAGTCAAGTAAAACATTTTTTTAATTCGGTGACAGTTGCCTGAATGAAAAAAAAAAAGTCTCCGCCTTCTGGAGGAAAGAAGCATGGTTTACATGATGTGGGAACTTGTAATATTTAAATATACAAACCTAATTCTCCCTCAGCTGATTTTTAAACAGGAAGTTTATACAAAAAAATGTCACGACTGATCTGTCTTCCACAAGAAATAGTCTGGCAGAATGGATGTAATTTGTGTACAAACATGAGACAAGTGCTTCAGGATAGAAAGCACGACAGTTTTTATAACAGTCAGCCACAAACCCAATTTAGACTATTTGTTTACTTCAACACTGGGCGGTTTTTTACAAAGGCCAGAACCCTAAACTGCTGTATTAATTAGACTGTGGATTGTTGTGCACCAACATTTAGGGAACATATTTAACTTAATTCCAATTTCAGAGCTTCTGTTTGTGTCTGAAACTCCTTTTCCCTCAAGAGTCACATTTAACAAACCCCTAGGATCCTATTAGTAGCCGTATAGCCTATTTGCCATATAACCTATTTGAAATATATATGGAATATAGGTTGTAGGATGGAAGAAAAACAGGGTGCTTTATCTAATCCTATCTTTCTGCTCTTATGAAGAGTGTCAAAAACAAATCAGAAATTATAAAACTAGGACTGGAAGAGTTTTAGAAGTTTGGTGCAGGGTTATGGGATAACATTTTCATTATAAATTCTTTAACCTATAAGCTAATAGTATGAAATATCATTTTGTGTAATCAGTACAAAAAATGTTTTGATGTATAGGCAAAACAGTCACTAAATTGACTTTTTTTGTAGATAGAAACTAAGATACAGTAATTGTTTTAAAGTGCAAAATGGATAAGCACAACTTAATTTAGTAGTTCATGTATGTCCTTGCAGATGATATACTGAATTGTTCTGATTGTACCCCATCACATTTCAGCTTCACTATTTCATTGCTGTTTTTATAAACTTCTTTTAATTTATGATGTTTTGACTGAAAGTTTAAAATGGGTCATGAAAATTACTTTTATCATTTCTTGATTCTAAAATAAGTGTCAACATTGGGCTACTCTGTTTCAGTAATGGATTAGTTTTAATCCACAGTAATGTAACCCTTAAAACCTTTATGTCAAAGATAGAATTTTGACTTTGAGATTGTGCTTAGACATGAAAGTACTGTATATGTTGAAGTTTTTAATTTTATTTTCATTTGCTGATTTTAATAGACTTGTAACAGAGCAAAGAGCGTTGGGTAGATGGCCATTTATTCAGTGAACACAGCAATTATATTACATGTATTTTTGCTTTTGTTATATGAGAGACATTTCTTCCACTTTAAAATAAATATATGCAAGTACAGTAATAAATCTGTAAATTTAATAAGGTGTGAAAACTTGCTTCTTCCATGTACACGTTAACATTAAGAATTTGAAGACCATACTCCATTCTTTAAAATTAGCCGTGATTAAAATAATCTAATGGGCTGAGAATGTAATATGCCTACATATGTTAAGCCATGCTGAGTAATGCAGGTGGAAACTTCTCATAAAACTTGGTTGATAACGTTTTCATCCTTTGAAAGGTTACTACCAAAAATATCTGACATGACTGATTTCCAATAATAGCGTGTAATTATGAAGGTCTGTTTAGTCACCAACATATATAAATCACTTGTATGTTGATACAAAAATAGAGCTCAATGTTTGGTAGTTCTATGTGTAAATCCTGAATCCATCATTGGTAGACTGGATGCCAAAGCCTACTAGGAATTACCTTGTTGTCTGCTTTAAAGCTATATTTATGATTTGCTGAATTCAGAGCTACACTATTCAAGCTAGTTAGAGGTGGCAGACTTAAAAGGATATAGGAAAGGGAAGAGGAAAGCATTTATTTAATGCCAAAAGATAGATACACACTTCTAATTTGTATAATAAGGAGGACTAAGATGTACAGCAACAAAAGGTGGATAAACTGTTGTAAATTTGCAGTGAACTGTTAAAGAGCTATTACATTCCATTCTAGAAGCAAAATGAGTTAATAAGAGTTAAGGGGAATAAAAAGGGATTTTTTTGAAGCATGCAAGAAAGTAATTCAGAAAGTAAGCCCATAATTAAACAAACATAGGAATGCCAAATCAACAATGATTAATACACAGCTGCACTCCTTAATTGTTCTTTAGTACTTAGCACTTATATAGTACTTAAAAAACCCCACACCCTCCCCCAGTAAAACCCTGCCTCTCACAATACCTTAGTTATTTGGATGTATTTTATCCTTATTTTACAGGTGGAGAAATTGAAATGCACAGGGGTTGGGATTTGCCCAGGGCCAAGGGAGTCAGTAATACGGTCAGGATTATAATTTACTTTAATCAGTGTTTATTGCAAATAGTAAAGGAGAGCATGGACCATCAGAAAGTAATGAAGACCATGTCAGTATAGTCCCTTCTTGTTCTGGGCAGTAATTGGACCACTTTACACGTTCCAAAATAGTGTTTTCTAAGGTTTGCCACATCATGCTGGTGATTGCTGACCGACCCCTAGGGCGGACAGCAGTGGCGTCAGCTGGTCCAATAACATGCTTTTCTTTCCATGCCAACCCAGACTTGCACCATCACTGGACCCTGGCTACTAACCCTAAAAGTCACTAGAATGTCCATCTTTGTGCGTAAGAAAAACAGCCTGTGCCCACAGATCCATACCACCACCTCCATGGCCAGTTTTCCAACACCTGGAATGAAATCACAGCACATTAATGTTGATTCACCAGCCGAAGTTGCACGCACATATTGTATGCTTTTGAATGCCAGCGCCCAATTGTCAGAATTGCCTCTGCCCCCGTATCCAGCTGTACCACTGCTGTTGTGGCGCCTGATTGCAAATGACATAATTTTCAACTAAAGATTAATCTTTATTTCCTGGAGGGTTGGCAAGTCTAGACCTTTTCCTTACTGCAGTGGACATGTTCCTGAACATACGGCATATGCCCCAAAACGTAATCCGCAAATGTGCCTGCTGTTATGGATGCCTGCACCCTTCCGAAGCCTACACCCAAAGACACATATATTTGTTGCTGCGCTGACACACACCTGCTTTCAGCATTGCCCTCATGTCTTGTACTCAGCTGGGACAAACATCATTGCTCCAGGCAATCCTGTATACTTTGAAAACTCTGAATGCTGTGAAGACAGCCTTAGAAACACCTATCTTAACCATTTGCATGAAAATTCCTGCTGACTGAGGTAGAAGTTTGCTTCCCTGGGAGTTCCCCAAGCCTTGAACCTGGGGAGGAGAGGGGGCTGCCTTTGGTAATGAAACAGAAATTCCTAGGCCCATCAGCCCTATCCGAGTATAACCCGAGTGTAACCCACACCTTCTGGGTGTGGTGTTCTGTCCCATCTAATGGCCTAGAGAGAGATTTAAATGAGTTTGCTCTACAGGCTTAGGTAAGAGCCAGTGGGCTTTTAGCTCATGCAGGAGCGGCTCCTGCACTAAGCTCCAGAGGTCCCAGGTTAAATCCCACCCGCTGACCATGGGAATCATGGCCACTACTCTTGACTGCTTTCCACTGGTTGACAGCACCACTACATAGACACACACACACACACACACACATATATATATATATATATTTATACATACACACTATATATCTCTGTCCATCAGATCTAGGAGGTCAGTGAATGTAACCACTGCTGAACTAGACTTGTCAAAGGTGGCCCCATCGATGTGAAAACTCATGAAGGGTACAGGGGGAAAGAGTGGGTCTGTTGCTGATGGACATGATGCAAGATGAGATGCATGGCAAATGCAGCCCACATTGTGACAGAAGCCCTTATTCCTAACCTCATTAGTTTTAGTACACTTTCATTCTTTTAGGTTGAGGTTAAAGGGGCAGGAGAACTACAGGCTTAACTTTAGAGCTAAAACTATGGCTAACATCAATTATTTTTTAGTATTCTGAGAGAAGAAAAACACTGGAGTCACAGATGATTAAAAAATAGCAAATAGAAATCTTTCCCAATTCAGTGTCTTAATTGGAGCATATAAAAATGATTTTGGGAGAACAGTTACTCCTTCACCATTGTTTTGCAGTTTCAAAGACATTAGAGAGAAATCACTTTTAATCCTATATTTACTTTGAAACCAACTAACACATAGAGCTATATTTTTTCATTAGTGGTATTATTGGTTCTCTGTGCTAAAACGCTGACCAAGATCCTTTAGTCAGAACAGATGTGTTTGCCAAGTGAAAGCTAAAAAAAAATCAGCTCTCTAAACAAAACATGACAGTTAAAGTTCCTTTTTGCACTAACGTAAACATTTGTGAAGCAGCTTGTAGAGAAATCAAAAAGTAAAGCAGAGGTGTTCCTTAAATTAATTTTCCCTCTTTACATTTCCTTTTATTTCACAGATTTCATCTCTTAATTAGAAGTGCAGTCATTTGTATTTACTGAAGGATAAAAAAGAAAACTAATACATTGGACTTACTTTCTCTTACTAAAATTGACTTGATACTTTTAAAGATAAACTCATCCTTTAATCAGTGTTCTGACACAGCATTCCTTAATTAGCATGTGTTGACATTGGAAAAAATACTATTAAGAAAAGGAGGAGTTTCGCTAGTCCAAGGCTGTGTTTAGAAGACTCTTCAAGGAGGTCCAAAGAGTAGGACTACCAGGCATGTTTGACCTCATTCCCATCACAGCTACCTACTGCCTTCTCAGTTTCAGCTTTGCCATGGTAACTGAAGGGTTGCTTTTTAAAAGTATTAGATACACTATGTTAGATGGCAGTTTGATTTTTTTTTATCAAGATCATTGTGCTATTTAAAGAGAAGTGTGTGTTCCTTTTCGGATTGGCTCTGAGATAAACAGAACATCACCTTTAAATTGTTAATCCAAAACAGTTACCATCTGATAGCTGCTTAGTGATTTATGTGAAATGAATTCATGGTCTGGTTGGTGCTTATGAGAGAGAGATTTCCATTACACTAAATCGCAAACCGCAGCTGACACTAATGAGCACCCATTTGGGTAACTTGGTATAGAAGGTGAGGATCAAAGACACAAAGAAATTGCACTGTTGTCTCATTGCTAGACAGGATCTCTCCTAGTCATATTTGAGGCACATTGATGAGATGAATATAGTTGAACTCCTAAATAATAGCAATCATAATGTAATTAAATTTAACATTCTTGTGTGGGAAAATACCAAAAAAAACCCCAACACTGTAGCATTTAACTTCAAATAGGAGAACTACACAAAAATGAGGATGTTAGCTGAATGGATATTAAAAGGAACAGTCACAAGAGTGAAATACCTGCAAGTAGCATGGAAACTTTTTAAAAACACTATAATGGAGGCTCAAACTCTATTCCCCAAATAAAAAACAGTCAGATGCCACTATAGCTAAACAACAGAGTAAAAAAGGCAGTTACAGACCAAGACATCTTTTAAAAATTGGAAGTCAAATCCTTCTCAGGAAAATAGAAAAGGAACATAAACTAGCAAATCAAGAGATTCTTTTCTCTTCATATTAATAGTTTGGCTTCCGTATGTTTGTTAGTGTTAATGTTATAATTTTTTGATATAGTATTATGTAATCACTAAAAGTGATAAAATTTTGAAAACCACAATTATATCCCCCTTATGTAGTTCAAAGAATTTTTCTTTTACTGTTGTACATTTCCATTTATCTGTAGAGCTCTGACATGTATATATTTTCTTCCATTGCAGTTGTGAATCATACTTTCAATCTTAAATTCATATGTTTCTCTGAAGTTGAAACAAAATTATTAAACTGGAGTTAACTACAATATTTTGAAGCTGCTGTATGTGATTATCCTTACACTGCTTAATGCTTGACTTTGCCTCAGGCTACTAACCCTAGCTGGTTATTCATTCCTTAAAAATTCCCTGAACCAATGTTGTTGCTGTTATAATTTATTTTGTACCGAAATGAAGTTGACATTTTCCTTAGATGTAGCATCTTCTTCCTGTAATGCCACAGGAACAGTTGGCTACAGTTGTACTGCAGTTTTACAATGTATGTCTAAAGAATTATTTTTGATATAGTAGCCAATTAGTCTCATTGTTTGTTCTGTTAGAGATTCATTTTAATGAACAGATTATGGATCTTCTCTGCGTGATCCATATATAGTGCCTCAGATGGTATGATATTTTCTTTTATAGTGTATGTGCGTATATTTACACCAATGCACACATACACACTCTGACTAGTCTGTCATGTACTGAATTCTGTCTCTCTCTCTAAGACACAAAATACATACACAGTACAAAAACAGGAAAAAAAAAAAGAAATGTTTGCAAGTCCAGAAATTTGTTCCAAGTTCATGATGCTGCAAGAAGATAAAAATATACATAATAAATCCTAACCAATAGAAATACATTACAACAACAAATGAAATAGTATACACTATTGTATATAATTTTATGGCTGATTTATAAACAATTTGTGTAAAACTTTGATGAGGGATTTTCTTTGTCAAAAATGCTTATGTTACGAAACTCCTCCCCTTCAATTTGGGGACCAGGCATTTGATTTGGAATCTGAGATTTTCTGCATGATTGGAATCTGTAAAGAAGTCTCCATTAACAAGCAGTACAATTACAAAGTTATATTAATGATAAATAGAAACAAGAGCATCAGGTTTTACAAAATGCCCCTTCCCATGTCAAATACAGCCCTCACGTCTTCAGCTATTGATGTCCCCCTACTAGCCAAACCAGTCCAGACATCCTGTACCATATGAAGCCCTGCTTGATGGAGGCAGATGGATGGATGGAGCTAAAGGATGTGATGTTGCACTGGTCCTCTGCCCTACACTGGGCCTACCATAGGTTACACAGAGCAGTTCTGCAGCAGTTCCAAGGGCCCGAGAAGAAAGATGCTTTCCCCAAATTCACTCATATGCTCAACTATTCAGGGTAAGGGCAGGGTTGAGAATCTGGTCCTCAAGTACTCAAATCTGCATTTCCTTGAATCACTCTGAATTTCAGTGGTATTGCATTCATAAAGTTAGGCGTGTGCATAGGGCTTTGTAGGATGAAGGGTTTGTCTACAGAATCATCTAGACAAGTCTACCTGTAAATCTGTTCCTCACTAACTGTCCTTTTGGACCACGCTGCCACATGCTAAAAATTCCTTCGTGCGCTTTGATCCATCCTGCTTTGAAATGGGAGTAGATCAAAGTGCACTACGGAACTATGAGTGCATGGCAGCAAGTTTCACATGGACCCTTAATGTTCATGGCAACCTAGGGTGAGGTAGATTTACACCCTAGCTCTCCATGAACTCGGTGCTTGTTTACACTTGAAACTCAGCAGTGGAACAGCAAACACTTCGGTGAAGACACTACCTACTCTGAGGGGAGAGTGCATAGGTAATCCACCTTTCTGAGAGGCAGTCGCTGGGTCAGTGGAAGATTTCTTCCATTGACCTAGCACTGTCTACAACTGGGGTTAGGTTGGCTTAACTGTGTTACTCTGGGGTGTGGATTTTTCACACCTCTGAGCAACGTAGCTGGGTTGCCCTAATCTTTTAGTTTAGACCAGCCCTAAGTGTTTATGCAGATAAGCCTTAAGTGTTTATCAGTGATTAGAAAGATTTCTCAACACTTTTTTTGCAGCTTTGAAAACGGGATGTCAAGCCAAGAATATGAAAACTGTATTTTGTAATGGAGATGTAAATTTACAAACTTCTAATAAGTTCAGTTTTGGAATCTGGTTTCTCCACATTTTCTTTAAAATACAGAATTCACAAGTTTCTAAGTCTAGACCTATTTTCAAGAAATTCTGAATGTTATTTAAGTGCCATTCTTTTTTCTTCTGTTTAACTTTTCAACGTCAATTTTTCATTTCCAGACCTTCACTGACAAAAAGTATTTATGCAGTTGTTTTATAGATT
>ML677359.1:7601555-7696503 GCA_007922305.1 Dermatemys mawii
TATATAAAGTAAATGATGAGAGATTTACTTTCCGAAATTTCAGTGAGTATTTTTCCTCCCCCCCCCCACCCACCTTATTGGGGGGGGGGGGGGGGGGGAGTAGTGCAAAAAATTATTATTTTTTTTGTCCACATCGTTTTTTTTTTTTTTTTTTTTGGTCCAAATCCATCCTTAAATATTAGTTTAGAGGCTTGTGATTACATAGTTTGTCAGAGACATCCTTTTTCTTAGAATAAGGAATATTAAAATATTAAATATTAAAAATATTTAAGAAATAATCACGCAAAAGGAAGCTTTATCCTTGTTCCAAAAACATTGTTTGTTAAAAGGCCATTGATTATTAAACCACAAACAGTAAAATACATCACCATTTTTACACTTCAAGGGAAACCTTTTGTGTGATTCACTAAAACCTCCACATCAAGCCAATGACCTAGAGAAGAATCATTAGGCAAAATCCATCCTAGCACAAGAAAACTGCCAGTAATGGTAAAATATTAATATTATTAATCTACTCCTCGCTCAGTCATATAAATAAAGAACAAAGAATTCTCTTTCCTCCCTTGGTTGTATACTTAGTATATTCTTATACTTCTTGACTGAGGAAGATATGTCAGTCAAGGCTGATCCCAGGAGTGGCCAAACATACAATACTATGGTACCAAAGCAACCGATGCACAGTAAATACATGGAGATATAGATAACAGTTCTTGATAACAGTGGTTATTTTGTAGCACCATCAGTAGGAACTGTCATAGAATATTATTGTGTTAAGCCATAAAGAATTAAAATTTTAGAATGATATAATGAAAGCAATTAGTACAAAGTAAATATGTTATATTGACATATTGGATGTATTTTTCTCTGTTTATCATATAATTGTGAAAATAAAGCTTATTTTGGGAACTATAACATTTTATGATACGATTAGGTAATAGGTAGGTGAGGAATTTTTTTTTTTAAATCAAAATGAATATGATGTGAAAATAATATATCAAGATTACTAAAGCAAATTAAGTATTTACAACGTTTCTAATGTTATTTAGATTGCTATCCAATAGTTACATGAAGTTTTAAAGTACATACAAAACATAAAAGCAATATAGATTCTAATTAAGACAAGTCTCTGGTACTCAAGCTTTGGCGTAAATGCTAGAACTGAAATTTATTAATTTTGGGACCAAGCAGAACTCCCTTAGTTAGAGGGTTTGATTGAACACCGAGACTAGTTTTATTGAAAAATTTGCTAAGGTCTTTGAACGTTTTGGGGGAAAACTGGGCTTGTATCAAGTGAAAAAGCCAATTTATGGGTTTGATTCAAAACCATGTGGATGTTTTTGCTTCAGCTGAGATTCAGATTTTAAACCCTAATTTCAAACAGAGGTTCAACTTCCCAAACTCCAAATGAACCCCGCGGTAAAAGGACACTAACGTACAGCTACAGAAAATAAAAGTAATTGACAAAAAGAGCTGAATTTCTCACAGCTCTTGCATGACTGTGCAGGGGCCAGACACAATTGCGGTGCATATGCTCCCTGAGCGCAAGGACAGCCACTGACTATGAGACAGGCAACCCTTACCGTGTTAAAGAGCTGAACTGAAGTAAAGTTTGGGGGAGGGGAACCCACATTGCATCTTTTCAAGGGTTTGCGGCACTGCTACTCAAGTGAATGGAGTCGATCAGAATTTCTCCAGGGCCCCGCTGTGCTCTCTTCCCCCAGTTGAAGTCAGTAGCTTAACTGTACTATCTTGCTTTTAAAATGCAGTTCTCTTCTGAAAAGTGACTATGTAAAAATGATCCCTTCTTACTCAACAGATCTGCTGCCAGAAAATAGCTAGAATCCGTATCTGCTGACTTCAGTGACAATTTCTATTATCGGAGGTAATGCATGAGCAGGAAAGAGCACGGTTTAACTGTCACATTGGAGGCTGTTTCTGCTGTGCTGGTAGTTAAAAACAAACAAACAAAAATATTTTATTTCTATAGTGAGCATACTTGATGCTGAAGATCAATGAGAGAAATAGACAAAACTCCACTATTCCAGACAGGCAGTCCCGTGTCATAATAGAACCCAATCTTAAACAACTAATAAAGACCTCCAAAAACAGGCTGTATACCCACAGAAAACTGTACCCTATTCTAATAGAGTGCTACATAAATCTGCATCATCTTGGCCTCTTTGTCACACGTGGAAATTGGAAGTACTAAGATGAAATGTGAGGGCACAGTGGTAATCACTGATGCTCTTGTGTGGTTTCTTTCCAGGCTAATTAACATCAGCTAACGTTAAGAGGAGCTGTGTGGTTCAAAGCCCTTGTTTCTGGCACAGAGTTCTGCAACAAAACTCAGCCAGGGAGATGAGAGGCCATGTGTGCTGAAGTGTGTACCCTTGCTCTGCAAACAGCAATGAAGAGAAGTTCGAGAATCGCCTTTTCCCTCTACTCTCTGATTAGGGAAAACTAGCATTTCAGCAGTATTATGATGTAAGTCAGAAGTTTGCCTTGATCCTGATTCAGGTACACATGCCCTCCTCCTTCCCTAAGTAGCTTCACAGCTCCTGGGGGCAATCCAGATCAGCACATGAATGTTCTTGTGGCCCAGAGTTTGTAGTATTATTTCTATGTTACCAAAATTAAATGAGACTTAGTTTTATAATTGTTATCTTTTTAGATTTAAATATCCTCACCTTTAAACATCTACTAGCATCACTAGAGGCAATCTAAGTGGTCTTGTTTATTATATGAAGGTCTCTCTAATTCTGTTGTTATAACATCGTTTTTGCTTGAATTGAAATCCTTTAATTAAGTTCATTGTGTTTGAAGATCCTGAGTTTTCACTGAGTTACAGCTTTTGCAAAGGGGCTGGGGTTTCATTACAGTAAGTTCCTGCTTTGAATGCAAAGACTTACGTCATATTCACCAGCTGCCACGTTCTCTTAATGGGCAGCTTGCTAATACCAGGGTTTTGCTGGGCTACTCTTTTTCCCACCAGTTGCTTAAAAACCTTTAACTGAAGAACGATGCTTACATGTTCTCCTTCTGGAATTCAATTCTCATTAACTTCCATGCCTAGTTTCTATGTATTTTGAAATTTCAACTATAGATCAACATCTTCAAACAAACTCTAATTAGTTCTTATTTCAGGAATTCTCTTGCAATCTTTTCTGCATTGCTTTTTAAATAAATTTGTGAAAAGAGGTTTATCAATTTATTTATATTTTAAATAAATATTTTTATTGTTGCAAGCCACCAACCTGACTTAGATTTTAAGGTATATTGACTACAGGGAAGTGGTAGCTTCCAAGTGACTCTGATCCAGGGAGTGGATACGTTTTCTCTGATCACATTCTCTTAAGAGAATGATAGTCTAGAGTGCTGGTGTAAAAGCCCAGAAACTCTGTTCAGTATTTATTGAAGCCATGTTCTGACTGGCTTGTTAGACAAGTTTGATGATACACTGGTATCCCATATCACAATGGCTTATAGCTATAGAATTCCAAATGATGCTTCAGATAGGAGCTGGTGTCACAAATCCATTCTTTCCAAGACCAGATCATCTCAGGGTATGTCTATACTACCATCATTGATGTGAGAACAGCATGTGTAGACATACTCAAGCTAGATTAGATCTGGGTAACTCAAATAGCAGCAAAATCAGTGCAGCACAGGCTGAAAACTTGAGTAGATGTGCAGGGTCCCAGGTGAGTTGCCGCCCATGCTGGCGCACTGAGCAGCATGGGCAGAGCTCAGAGGAAGCAAAAATGTCTTTCTGAAGCAGTGTCTGGACTCAGTGTTAGAGACTCTGCATCAGTACTACTCTGCTCCAGCCCAGCCACTGTACTCCATCAGTGGTACAGAAGCTGGCTGCTTTAACCAGACAAGGCTGAACAGAGTGCTGGTTCTGGAGTTCTCTGAGCAGATCTGTAAGTGAGATTAACCCTTCTGAGGACTGCGGTTGCCAACAAGATTTGTTCTGCAAGTGTGGAGAGGAAAGACTGCTGGCTTCGGGAAGAGATGAACGATCAGTTCTAAACTGTCTTTTCCTTCTTTACACAGATGCCCTTTAGGTGGAATTTTATGGGCCTCTGGCCACATTACCGCTCACTTATTTTTTTTAAAGGCTAGATTGTGTCAGATAAACACAGCCTGAATTAAAGGATGGTGTGTAGTGTTGCAATCGCCCCCAGATAGATTCTCAAGAAGGCACAATCTCTCCCCAGCATCCAGAAGCACAGTATGGAGGATACACCATACTTCAGTGTAGTACAGCCTGATTCCTGCAGGTACTGATGACCAGCTTCACTGCACCAGGGGTCATGGGCAATAGGAGGGAAAAGTATAGTCCGGGGAATTTTAGGAGTTAGTTTAAAAGTCAAAGTAAATGTTTCTTAGCTACTTCCCTTATATAAACATCCAGACAGATTCTTCTTACAGCAGCTGATTTTTGTGGTGGAAAGAAGCATTGCAATAGCCTCTCTCTTTTTTTTTTTTTCTTCAAATGGTCCTTAAAAAAATGTGCATTTAAACCATAGTCAGTAGCCATAAATCAGTAACCTATTGATGCACACCCTATTCTGTTGTATGTCCTGTGCAAATGGGAGAACAGGATAAAGGATTTCATCTAGAAGGCCATTAATATATTGCTGATGTATACCTGTTTATCTTATTTCTTTACTGCAGCAGTCTCCTAAACCTTTGGGTGCTGAATCTGGACTAAGCTTCAAGACAGCAGATGCAGCCAAAATTTTAAAAAATCCTAATTTTAGTCTAAAAAGTTTCATTTTGCTCATATTTGTCAAAAAGGACTTCACCTACAGATAAAACCTTTTGGTTCCTCAAAATGTGGGGGTATTTAAATCAGGGAATTGAGTGTGGATGTATTTGAAAAGATAACTTTAAAATATTATCACAACTGAGAGAACTAAAGTTCTTCAGGTCACCTGTGTGTACTGTTATATTCTGTAGTCCTCCATATGTATCTAGGTTTCCTGTTGTTTTTTTTCCCTCTTTGAATTAGAGAGTAAGTCTGCCTATATCATTATGTATGAGCTGACAGATGTTTGAATGGTAGGAAAAAATATTATTGTATTTGGCACTGTGAGAGATGAAACATAATATTTAGCAATGAATCCTGCTTTTAAAATAAAGCATTCCTATCTACAAGGTGTTCTTTTCTCTTGTCAAGTGCTATTTCTCATTCTGTAAATGACATGATGTTACTAAAATGGCCCATGTTTTTATTGGTATACCCTTGAGGTGGAAAACACAGAAAATTGTCTGGATTCATTTAGCTGTCCTACTCACTGATTCAAAAGATTACATAAATGATGCCCATTTAGTTATTGGCTCATCATGTTAGGAAACTGGCATTGCTATGCAACTGAAGCATTTACTCTGATGAGAGAGAGAGAGAGAGAGAGAATATACTTCTACTTGCTATTTAAAGAGAGGATAATTTCAGCATTACCCTGATGTATGCCACATTCAAAGACATCATGAAAATTAACTTGCTGATTTTATCTTAAGAGCCAAGACCAGTTAGATCTAGGTGTCCTTCTTCCCACCCTTTTTCCAGCAGAAGTAGAAAATCTTGCATAAAATAGATATACGAACTTGAGCTATTAAGTCACTTCTCATTAAACTACTGGCAGATGATTATTTAGGATTATGATTTAGGATCAGATGGTGAATTCAGACTCTCAAGCATCTATTTCTGATTTAAATTTCATTACAAGGACCTCAAAGCAAAATTTGTTTTTTCAAATGCTCATTGCTGTGCGTTACATTCTTTTTCATCTGGGCAGTCAATGCTTAATCCTGATTCTGGAGAGAATTCTCCTTGGTGCATCTCACTTTGTATTTATTCGACCCTGACCCTTTAGGTTTGAACTGGCAGTTGGATAGACAAAAATTGTACAAAAGTGACGTTGTGACAGACTGCAGGGCTGGGACTCCTGAGCCAGCCCTCTGTCTTGCCAGCTCCAATTAAGGGAGGTAAATTGGAGCTGTCAAGAGAAACCTGTGCCTGATTGGTGAAGGGGAAACAGCTGCCAGCCTAATGAGCATGGGGCAGCATAAAAGCCTCAGAGGAAGGAAGCCAGAGAGTTGAAGGAGAAGGGTAGCTATTCCCTCCTGACTACAGAGATTGAGAAGCCTTTAATGTTGAAACCCCAAAGCTGCATCCTGTAAATAAACTGCACTGGTGACTGCTGAATCTGTGGGTCTCTGCATGGCTTTTGGAGCAGAGGCAGAAGCAAAAGGGGTCCTGTTAAAGATTTCCTGACCATCATTTCGTACAGTTTGATATCAGGGGTCAGTTTTGCTCAGGTTGAGGTCACAAATTTATTGTTTAGGTGGGTGCATGCAAATCATTTTCAGTTTTCTGTAAAAACTCATGCCTGTTTCAGGCATAGTACACAGTTGGTGTACCATTCTTATGATGATGTGACTCCTGAATGTCCTCTTCTGTACATCATCATCATATGTCATGTTAGGATGCAGATGATCTGCATCAGATGAAAAATTACTGTCTAAGCGTGACCAAATGTAGCTTAGGCTAGCTTTTAATTGAGCTGGTTTGGGTTCCAGAGCTGGGAAGCTGCAGAAGGGTGCAAGTAATTAGCCAGGGTTCCAGCTGGGCTGGTGCAACCTGTCCTGAAGCATGTACTGCTGCTGCTTCTCTGCTCCAGGACCAGCGTAGGTATACTGAAGGTTTTCTTTTCCACAATAGTTTCTGTGTAATCTCATCCAACTGATATGTTCTGACTAGTGGAGAGTTTGAGGAACTTTGCTATCATAGCCCGAAAGCAGTCTCTAATATTTCTCTGAGAAAAAATAATCTTATTTGATCACAAATGAGATCGTCTCCAAACTGGATTGACTGAACCCATGGAATCTTGTCGTTGTCTAGGTGATCCAAATGCTTCATCACCTCTGACTTTTGACCAGTTCTAATCACCAGGGTTCTAAATGATCTGACGGGGCTTCATGTTATCACTTGTGAGTTGGTTCCATGCCTCTCATGACTTGTAGAATCAAGTGAAGAAGAACTGGGTCTGTTATTGGTATAGATTGTTGAATGCTTCCTCTCAGAAGAGTGATATAACAATGTCTCTCAAACACGTGGTAGTTAGGCCTGCCCTGATAAAACTCTATCTTGACATTGCTGATTTTACTCTTGTCTTGTCTAAACATGCCCTTTTAGTTAATATTATTCAGGAAGAAGTAGTAAGGCAATTTGGGCAGTATATAGAATCCGCAGACTTGTTTAATCCTGTCAATCAAGCCTCGTGCGTGTATGTGGCTTAGCGGCTGTGCTCCTCTAGTTGGTTGATGACCTTCTCTTATTCATAAATAAATGTCAGCTACTAATTCTTTTAGACACCTCCAGCATCCTTTGTTGACTCACCTGCAGTATTCCAAGATTGTTCCTTGCAAAAGTGCGTATTGGAGCCTGAAAGGTATTTTCAATGACACAAAAAAAGACTGTCACTTAAAATCTAGAGCTATAAGTTATTTTACTTCTGGCATCAGACTGTGAGCAAAACTCCAATAATTTTGTAAGAGTTGATTTTTCACACTTAAAACGTTTCTTGCATTCTGAAAGATTCTACCAATTTGAGGGATTGAGTATATATTGAGGAATGCAATGATCCTAGCGATAGCTCTCAAAACAGAAGGGATCATTGAAGTGTGACCACTGGACTCTGTAATTGCTGAGATAATAGGAACTGATATGAAGAGAACTGGAGCAACAGGTGCTCAGCACCTCTCAGCAGACTTGCCAGATTTAGAGATGGAAAAGACCTATTAGATTGTCTAGTACACCTCCTTCCAATGTAGGATGATTCTGTGGTGCTGGAGTCTAATTTTAAATATCTCAAGTTCAAAAGATGCCTTCGTTGGATTTTCCTAGATTTTTTAATAATAATAATAATAATTAATAATAAAACCTAGCTCTTACCTAGTGCTAAAATTAACTTTTTAAAATTTCACCTCAGTAAACCTAAGCCTGTCTCTTTGGACCACCTTACTGTTTAACCATTCACATATTTGTTGACAACCACTGCGCCGCACCATCATCCTTGGTAGTTTGCAATAACTCTGCATATTCATTCATTTTAATCATTCAGGCAAAATTTCGCTTGAGCCTTATGATCATCTTCATTGCTGTTCGTTGTCATCTCCCAGTGTGTCTGTATCTTTCTGGCACTGTGATACTCAGAATGGAATACTTTATTCTAGGTGCAGCGGGTCTTCTGCTTTGTGATAGCCTCTTCTCTTCTTGATTGCCTCACTAGCAGAGAATTGTTTACTGTTTCATTAGGTTTGATTAAATATTTTCTAAATGCAATACAATAGAGAATAATACTGACTGTTTCTCTTTGATTTTTTTGACTGGTCAGGTACCATATTTTAAATATATCAACAACAAATAAATTATCCATATGCAGGCCCTTCTGCTACCTACTTGTCCAAAGACCTACCTGATGGTAATAAAAAATCATTTCATCCACCAGTTAAATGTCGGCAATAAAAAGCAGCTTGGAAAACATCCTTCTCCTCCAAAGTTGGTAGCATTGTGTTCTCAGAATTAATCTGGGACATGGCTAATGACTGCTAGTCACAGTCTGTAGCTTCAAAATGTGCACATTGCCTTTGAAGACTTCAGAGGCCCTGGGAATATGAATGTGTCATTCTGACTTGGTTTCCTAATTTATACAATGCATTGCTGCTATGCCAGTGTGGTAGGTCATGGCTGTATATTTAGATATTTTATAGTTCATTATAGATAATATACAGATGCATTAGCACCAAAGAAGAAAAATGATCTTCATTGTGTTGGTCTCACTTTATTTTTTTATATTTATTTTTTTGTGGATATTAAGTTAAAATGCTAGTTTCAATGGCTATTCTTTTTAAAATATGCATAAGCTAAATTATTTAATGTAATTTTCTTTTATAAATAAAATCTTATTAGTATTGTCTAAATGAGTTATCTGATTATACTTTGCTAGTAATAAAGAAAGATTTGTGGCTGAGTTAACGTGGAAGGAATAAATCAAGGTGTAGGTACAAGAATCAGTTCCCTATGGAAGGTGTTAAACACCCTGTGCATACAGGTTTTATGAAATAGTTTTGGTAAAGTTATATTCCCCTTTGAATAAGACTATTCCCTTTTGATTACGAATTTAAAAAAATGAAAAGGCCTCTTTGACTTTTCATATTTGCAAAAATAAATGTTAGAAAGCATGACTGTGGAACAGAATTTCAAATTATGAATCTCAGAAGTGAGAAATTAAGGCTACTGTAATATGGTGTGACAATGTTAAACATTAGTATTCAAAAACAGTAAAATGTAAGATAGTAAATATTTAAACTGCAATATATTGGCTTTGAATAGTCAGTCATTTCTTTTCAGCTTGTGCTTTCTTTAAGCTACCTTGCTGCATGGCTGTAGCACCTCAAGTTGTGTTCTTTTTAGCTTCACAAATTTATCAGAGTTGGGTCTCATCAGTAGTTGGAAGGGGAAACTTTAGGAAATCTCAAGTTCTCAGCAAGGGGTATTGGTGATTTAGTAGATGTCACTCATTTCTTAAAGGGTGTTCTCTTCCACCTGAGATGTAAAACCGAGGTATTGACTTCTTGTGGTAATTGAAGATGCATGGTCAATGGTAAAGTTGGAAGCAGAAGGAGTTGAAGCAACTTCTGCCAGAGTTACAGTGAGGTCCATGTTATTGGAAATACCAAGTTTGACATGTCACTCACATGTGAGTCGTGAAAGATGAAATAGTATTATGAGAATATACGTAGTGTATAATGAGGGGGCTGCAGAATAAGCTTTATACAGAGTCATAGGTTCTCAGAATGCTGATGCTTTTGTGCTTTGATAAGATGTCATTACTATAGTGAGTTAATCTTTTAAAATGCATTTCTGAAATATCACCGTAATAACTGTACAAAAAAACCCAGGTGAGGAGGTTAAGCTAAATTTTGTGTTTTCCTGTTACCATTCAAGGTGAAGATTGATGCCATCATTAATGCATTCTTCTTGTGCATAGAGTAATTCAGCATAAAGCATGAGGCGCTCAATTCAAGCTTTTATGCAGGCAATGATTGCTTTCCAGTATGCTGAATAGGGCTGTTTCTGAACTGCGACTGTATCTAATCAGCAGAGAGTGGGCTGTATTCACATGAGTTAATGAACACACATTTTGATAAGGATTCTCTGATGATGAGTATCCAACCTGAACTTTTATACAATATCATATGCATAGCTATTGAGAAAAATATTCTGAAATGGATGTACATTATTAACAGTACATACACAGGATTTGTGATACTAAACATATGCATGATGAATTCTTGAAATGGTAAGTTATCTCTGCCTTATAGTATATCTATGCTGAGCAAACAGCGGCCCAAGGCCAAATCCATTTTACTGCTATCCGAAAAAGTCTTGTGACCAATCAATCAAGTTTACATTTATAAGATGTCGATAGTGCAAAGTACCCAGGCACTGTGCATAATCAGTTGTAAGATAAATACAGTACACTATGTGACTGGCTAAGTCAGGTAAGTTTAGGCATGTGCATCTGAGGTTCTTGCAAATCAAGGAATCCAGCTCTATAAAAGGGGCTGATAGTATATGGTACAAATGTATGTGATTCATTAGAGAGACACACCTTTAAAACATGTGTGAAAAATGGATTAAACAGCTAAAGCACCTTTCTGGAAAAGAAACCAGATCATGCAAAAATTTTTGGCAATTAACATATATTTATAAAGCTGGCATCTTACACATGAATAGTGCTTTTTATCTTGAATGATTGCGAAGGGCTTCAGTTGCTACTGATGTGCAGCCACTTCTGGGGATAGGTGTGGCAGCTTTTAACAGAGTACAGCCATGCTGCACAGCCGTTTAAGAGATACAGTAACTCTCATAGAGCATAAGCTTGATTAAGGAAGCAAGGATGAATAAGTTCTGAATCTCTTGCACTAGTTCATATTGAGTTCAGTTAGGGGATGGCCACAGGCGGATGAGCAGGACTACCTCGAAATCCCCAATACACAATGTCCTTTCAGTATAGTTTTACATAGAGTTGTATCATTGTCTTCATTGTATTAAAAACAAGATACCTGCTATGGGGTCTAGAAGTCCTTCAGGACTCATCTATCAGTGGAAGTTACGAGACAAAGATCGAGTTGTATTATTCTTAGTGCACACTCAGAACATAAGGAAACAATATGGCAGGCTATATATAGTAATAACTATTCAATGTGCAGTACAGATCCATCTTACAAAATACAGTTAGCCATAGACTGTATTTTAATAATAATTTGAAGTCAGTTACTTTAAAGTCCATATGATGCATATATAGTGAATATTTAATAGCCATAACATACTTATGTCTCCTTGACACTGAATGTGTAGTAAACATTTCTAATGAGAATTCACTGCTTGTGAGTATTAACATCTGTTTTTAAATCAAGATTACAAATTTATATTTTTATTTTAGAACGAGGGAACCAAAATGAACCGTGTGGAATAAATTCATAATTTGGGAAGTGTTATTTTAAAAGTGTATGCTACAGAAGAACAAGAATGTCCTTTTTTTGAAAATAACTTATTTCTGTAAAATAATACAAACAAACAAACAAACACAGTACCAAAAAAGCATTCTTCCAGGTACAGAGCCTGTAAAAATATTTTTGCAAAGAGTGATTTTTTTATTATTTTTATTATTTTGCTACAAAAATTATAAGCCCTTGATCTGTGGAAACCAAGAAGCTCATTGCTAGAGGAGACTGCTATAGTTTTAGAATCTACCACACAAAGCATGTAACATTTTTCTCAAGTAACGTTAAGTATCACTGGAAATATATTTTCAGCAACCTGAAATCTGTTATAAGCTGCAGCCTTGGTCTTGACAGTGATGGACATACGTTCAGGATAGTTTCCAAACAAAAGTAATATAGTTCAGGAGGATCAGATTTTTATTTTTTTTACTTGTTTTAAGAATCCATATAGTTTTTGCACTCTAGGAGCCAGCCGAAGGCCACAGGAAACCTGATGTTCCAGCTTGCATAGAATTCTGTGCTGTAGAGACTGTGAATGCATTGTTCTTCACACTCCCCTCCTGATTCACTAAATTAAAGAAAACTCAAGAAGGCAAGGATAGAACTGATAGAAGCAGGAGGGAGCTCCGGGGGTCCAGAGGGGTAGTTGTACTGTTGCATATGAAATAAAATACACTTTTCAAGATAAATAATCATGATGCTTCTAGATGCAAGGCAGATTACAATGATTTCACAGTAAGGTATTTAAAGCAACAAAAATCACATTATAAAATCAAAAATAGAGTTTTTAAGTAGACAAAGCATACAAATAAAGAATAATAGATATGCATGTACACCCCTATGGATGAGACTGGCAGAAAGATTTTGAAAAATATTGCAAGATCATTAGAAACTGAGTAGATGGCTCTGATTTTAGTAACATTAAAGTTCCCATGTGTTTTATGCTACTGAATTCTGCTAGACACAGAGTGACAGATCAGAGTTGCCCCCACAGTAATATTCTGACAATAGAGAGACTCTGACTAACAGTAAGAGAAGAAAAAGGCTGATCATAGATAAAATAGGATCAAAAAAGAAAATTCAGAAATTGTGAAGAACAAAATGCCAGGTAGAAAAATGTGTGGAATTCTGCAGAATCCCAGCTGGACCATGTGTGTTCCATTCATATAAATCAGGTGTCTTACCACAAACATACCACCACATCTGCCAGACACAGGGCCATCCACATCTTCTAGGGAAAACCTATAAGGACTGGTGGGAAAAGGGAGGATTCAATGACCAGGAGTAGTTCAGAGGGCTTCATTCTTAATATATGCTGCTACCTTAATGTATGCCTCTGATTACATCCAGCTGTCTTGTGTGTCTGTATTTAAATCATAAGCTCACTAGGTATGTCTACACTGCAGTCAAACACCCATAGCTGGCCCATACTAGCTGACTTGGGCTGCGGGACTTGGGCATCCAGGGCTCTTTGGTTATGGTGTGTAGACATTTGGGCTCAGGCTGTAGTCTGGGCTCTGGAAACTTTAAGTGGAGAGGGTCTAGACTGCCTTTTACTTCTTTTGTATATGACCTAACACACTGGGACCTTGATCTTGAGTAGTTCCTCTGAATGCTACTGTCCAGCAAATACTAAGTAATAGTTAATGTTAGGGGTTGAAGGACCATGAAAGACTTGAGAATTAGGAACTGAAACCTCATGTCTGTTCTGTTCTGTGCTATTTGGATACCTTTAATGCAAAAAGTGCTATCTAAATGGAAGTCTATTTATTGTCCTAAGTTATACATTGTAACAATATATAACAGGCAACAAGGATGTCTTTCTATAATCCACTGTGTCAGATGGCATTGCCAAAAGAAATACAGTATATTAGCTTTCACTGAAAATGTTTAATAAAATCTGAAATCCTCCCAGATTTTTAATCTGTCTCTTTAGTACCATTTTAAAAGTAATGAAATGCCAAGTGGCGTTAAATAGCAAATTCTGGCAGACTACATAATGTCTTTCTGTTATAGAAATTATTCTTAATTGTAAGAGATTGGGTGATGTTGACTACTTATAGTGTGATAGTTGATCTTAAGTGTCTTTAAATTGTGGGAAACTTGTTTATCTCTTTGAAAGCCATTATAAAGCACAGTAAAGTTTAATAATCCTGCCTTTCTTATTTCGTAGCTGCATCATAATTTTTGCCATAGCAATGAACTGACTGTTGATCTGACAATTTTATGAAAATGTTTTTAAAGTAATAACTTAATGTTATGCAGGTTAGTCTATAATCTCAAATATGATTTCGGATGAAGTGTTAGGAAGCCGTTTTTGTAAATTGACAGAACTCATTACCTAATGCATTGCAGTACAGATGGAAAGAAATACCAAGTGGGTTAGTAGAAGTGTAATAGCTGATCTTTAGACCAGACTGCAATATCTTTAAAGTGTATGCATGTTAGATACGTGGAGCTCTTATCTAGACACTACATGGCAGTATTGTCACTTATGTGAAAATTATCTTATTGATAGATAATATTCTGTTCATGACACTATAACTCCTGATCGCCATGGATACAAATAGGTCATGAATAGGGTTCCATTAGTAGGGGAAACTTGTTTCAGCACAGTAAAGTCAGTAGTGCTTTTCTTTGTTCTGCAGGTTTGAAGATGGAACTCAGATAGTCAGTAGCTGGCTTGGGTATAGGCTGTTCCTGCTGGGGAGCATCCCAGTTTTGTTTTGCTTCCCCATCTACCAGCCAGTTGGACATACCCCTCCCCTTCAGAGTTTTCAGAGCTTTGGACCTAAACCTTTTCTCACCTAAAACAAAACCTGAAAGTTGAATTTCTTGTTTAACCAGGTCAGTTGGTAACAGACTTTTTGGCTAGGTTTGGGGGCTGAGCCCCATGATTCCTGGCTTCCCGTTCTTCAATACATGCCCTGTTGTGCTCCTGTGTGGTCCCAACATGACAATTAAATAAGCTGAGGGGAACCATAAAGGGAAATCCTGCTCATCCTCCACCATTTTTCCCAGGCAGCCTGCATGGGTAATGAGCTCAGATGATATGGCCAGTAGAAAGGCTCCATAAATATTCATGCTTTCTGTTTCTATCTCACTAACAGGCCCCCATACCTCCTCCTCAAGGAATTGTGTAGGCTTCCATTCCCTAGGCCACAGTAATCCAGTTGTAAAGAGGCCCACGAGGGTTGTGTCAAAAATACATCATTTTCCAATGGGGGAGCAGGAGGAAGCAACTCAGCCTAATTCCTCTAAGGAAAAATCGCTAGCACCAAGCTGCTTCAGCCAATTTCCCTTAGTTGTCAAGAGGCCACATGAAACATGCCCTATTTTTAGGGGGTTCACCAGCAAATTCTCTTTCCCAGTGAGGTTTCCCTGTCCAAATGATCTGTGGCATACAGGGGTGGATGCTGGATCCCTCAAACAGTTCCAACCCTCCCCCATTGTCTTCAATCAGCTGACAGCATTTCCCATCAGTAATTGCCTGCAGATTCCATCCATTGTGGGCATAAAGTCCGTAAGGAAGCTTCATCAGGCAGGTATCAGCAGCTCTTCCCCAAAGACTTGCCTTTAAGTATCTTGAATGGAGTTGAGCAGACATTTTCTGACTGACCATTTCTTCTGTGAGAAAATGCCAATTAGTTGAAAGCAAATTGTTTCTGGGAAATGTGTCGATTTCAACAAGATTTATTTAGGAGAAAAATTGTAATGTTTTATTTTGACCATTTCTGAACAGAGCACTTTGATTTTCTGTTTTGAAACAACTTTGTTCCAATTTGTTTTATTTTATAAATATCAAATACAAAAGTCAAACTCAGAATAGAATAAAACACGGTGTTCCAAGTGACCCAAAATTATGTTACCCAGAATTTTTGTTTTGCATATAATTTTAATTTTTTTCATTAGTTTTGTTGTGTTTTGCTCCATTTCCAAACAGAATTTTTCTTGGAAATTGCAGGATTTCCTATGAAACAGAAAATCTAGCTCCTGCCCATCTTTAGTCTTGGAAAGAGGATCAAACTAGTAGTAGCCTTTCAGGTTAGGGTTTAACATGCACCTGTATAATGAGGCAAGCAGCTGTTAATTGGGTAATACAACTAAGATCTTTTTGGCAATGGGTTGTGGTAGTTGCTGGGGTACAGTTTGGGGTGTTTATTATGTCCTCTCCATTGAACACGACTCCAAAAACTTCTGTTTAGGCAAGGGGTGGGCAAACATTTTGGCCCAAGGACCACATCGGGATTGTGAAATTGTACAGAAGGCCAGGTAGAGAAGGCTGTGCCTCCCCAAACAGCTTGGCCCACTCCCCGCTATCTGCTCTCCCCCTGCTTCCTGACCCCTGACTGCCCCGACCCCTATCCACACCCTGGCCCCCTGACAGGCCCCCGAGGACTCCCACGCCTATCCAACTGCTCCCTGTTCCCTGACTGCCCCGACCTATATCCACACTCCTGCCCTTAACCGCTCCCCAGGAACCCACCCTCTATCCAACCCCCCTCCCCTGTCCGCCCTCCTCTCGAACCTCCACCCCATCCAACCACCTCCTGCTCCCTGTCTCCTGACTGCCCCCCCCCCCCCCCCCCCGCCCCTTATCCACACACCCCCCAGCTTCCCGCCCCCTTACCATGCTGCTCAGAGTGGCAGGAGCTTGCAGCCCCGCCAGAGCCAGCCACGCTGCCCGTAGGAGTGGCACGCTGAGGCTGCGGGGGAGGGAGGACAGCAGAGAAGAGGTCTGGGCTAGCCTCCCTGGCCGGGAGCTCAGGGGCCAGACAGGATGGTCCCGCGAGCAGTAGTTTGCCCACCTCAGGTTTAGGCACTTAGGTA
Organism: Dermatemys mawii; assembly: GCA_007922305.1. Lineage (NCBI taxonomy): Eukaryota > Metazoa > Chordata > Testudines > Dermatemydidae > Dermatemys > Dermatemys mawii. The sequence goes on from ML677359.1 coordinate 7,617,966, forward strand.
AGTGGCTGGATTTTCAAAGGAACTCGGCTCCCATTTAGAGACCTAAATAAAGTGGCAAAACTTTCCAAAGTGCTAAGCGGTTGGCGTTTCACAGGAAGAGCAATTGAGAACTGCTGAGTTCTGAGCAATTTAGAAAATCTCTTTTGCCAGGCTCTGGTGGTGGTTTTGAAGCTATCAGTATTTAAGGCCAATTATCAGTTCTGGTTCACAAAGTTGCAGCTTATGCCAGTGTTTCATAATTGTCATTATTATTGTTGCTGCTGCTGCTGTTCTTGTTATTTATCAGTCTCTCTATCTGTTTTTGGCCGAACAAGATGTGTATTGTGCTGAACCTATTGAAGGATTTAGTTTGTCGTATCAATTTACTCTTTTTCATAGCATGGAGGGCTTTGTCCAGCTGTAATGCTAGCTCTGACTTTTGCACTCCAGAAAAAACTCCTGCTGATTCACTTTCTTAGTGTTTGCCCAATTTTGGAATCGTGGTAATGCCCTTCATTGGGCATGTCTACACTGCAAAACCCCCAAACCAAGCCCACACACTGAGGCATCAAGTCTCAGAGCCAGGATCAACAGATAGGCTCAGAGGTCTTGTGGCACAGGACAAAAAATAACGAGGTAGATGGTCCTGCCCAGGCTCTGCGACCTAGGTTTCAGAGCCTGGCTCCAGCTGAGGCAGGCTTCAGACTTTCTCCTGCCTGTTCTAGGTATGTAACCATGCGATGGCTTTACTATCTCAAAAGTTTCATTTTATATATTTGCCAAGGTGGTGAAAAAGAATTAAAACACAGTTTAAAGACATTGTAACAGAGTGGCCTGTCCCTTTAAGGGCCTCTGGCTAGCCAGCCAGCCCTGGTCAACTATTAGACCCAGCTGGGAAGGGAGTAAATGATTATAATAGTCAGCAAGTGGCTCAGCTGATGATGGATTGCAGGGAGAAAGTGCAGAAAGAGACAGTCTCCTGCAGAAGGAAGATTTTGTGTGGTAAGCTCTGGGTGCTGTGGCTGGGTGGAAAGCCTCCGCTGGAAGTTGTGTTTTTCTTTTTGTGAGTTTTTGGTCATTTGAACCATAAATGGAGACCAGAACTACCGATTAAATCGATGTGTCTGATACTCCCCCCAGGCTGGTGAGGAAGCAAGCCACCTTACAGAGACACATCACAGCTACTTAAAGGCCTATGTATGTGGGCAGACTAACATGCCTCACTGTAAAGAAAAATATACGACATCAGGCAGGAACAGGAGGTTTTATCAAAAATGCTAGAGAGGCTCATGAATGTCAAAAGCAGTTATGAGGTATGTAGATTTTATTCAGTAATTTCTACTGTCATTAAGAGAAGGGTACCATTATTTTTCTTTTTCATTGGATTCATTGTTGTAGGATTGAGATCACAGCTGAGTAACATACCAATTTAGCAGCTAGCATTGCATGGAAGACAGTAAAGTGGAAAATAAATTGCTTGGGTTTACCTGCATTTTCTATTATCAAGAAGATTTATTAGTATTCTGGATGAATATTGGGAGAATGTATATGGTTGTATGTGATTTGACAGTGCAACATTTTTGCAATCTGTATAAGCAATTCACTGTGGATCACGAAGTGCAATAAAAATTCATCGTGTGGTTCTCTTTTTCCCAAGTGTAGCTTTGTCTATTGAAATGCCTTGCATAGTTAATGTGGTGTTAATACTATGCAAAATGCACAATCCTTTTAAGTATTGCCATTTTCCTTTGGAGACCCATATATATCCAGAGGTTAAGGGACGTTTATGCATCTTTGCAAAATAACCTAACACTGTCTGAGTGGTTCATCTCTGGTCTATTATTCATTTTGTTGTTATTGCAGACAAGTTGTGATTACAAGTGGGTTTTGTAAAAGCAATAGGCCATGACAAAATCTTATGTCAAACAATGCATCCTTGAGGTATGCCAGTGCCCCACAACCACATAAATATGCTGCCATGTTAACTTATTTGATATCAACTGCCCTTTGCAAAATATCTAAAGATTGCACACAAATAATGGTAGAAAACATTTTTTTAATTGAAAAGAAAACCTCACCTACCTAAGTACTCAGCCCCAATGACAGCAAACCATCCAACCACAAGATAAAATCCCAACTGCTATCATGTAAGCCACCCACCAAAAAAATGGATCAATTCTTTACTGGCCTAAAGAATGGAGAAGAGGAATAATAGATGATTCTTAACACTTGTGGTGACAGATATTAGAGAAACTCTGTAGGCTTACAGAAATGTGTCTGAATATGTCTACTTGAACTCTAGAGAACCTGTCCAGCTTCTGAGAATAAAATCCACTGACACGCCTCCCAAATGCTTAATCTCCCCTAGTTTGCCACTGAGCAGGTTTCATTAGGTACAGGCAAGGAGTACTCACCATCATTCACCATCTCAGTACAAGAATGTTTACTCAATATATGGTGAACAAATTCCTCATCAATTTTCTCTTTGTACTAGTCTTGTTGAATAGTCTCCTTAAAGGGAATGTCACATAAGAGGCCATCTGTCTCTATGGTTTTATAAATGCCCTGAATGGCACCTGTACTCCATGGCATATAATTATGATAAAAGTGACAACTTGATGACCTGGAAATCTAACTCCAGTACAAAAAGGGAGCCAGGTTCCCATGGCTAGTTTTCACCCATGCTCCACGGTGGACTTTTGAGTAAAATGACTTCATGTTGCAAGATAGTCAGGGTTCAACTGAGTTTTGGTTGTGCATTTTGTGGCTGGAACCCAAAACAGCACCTAAAGATGTTTTGGTTCTGTCCTTGCTAGTGGGGGAAAAAAAATTATATTGGCCAGTATTAAACAAACAAACAAACAATTATAGCTGCCCAGAAACCAAGAACTTCATATTGTGAAAAATGTTGGAGGTTTCCACATTTATTTCTGTTCTGATGCAGAATGAAACAGAGACCTTTTGAAAGTTTTCATGTGTGTTGTAAAGTGTAATTGGGGGGAACCCAAGAGTGAGAGAGAGAGCTACTCACTCCAGGATAACCAATAGCCTGGCACTTACGGCACTCAGCTGGGATATGGGACACCCAGAGTCAAGTCTTTGCTCCAAAGCAGGAAGAGCAGAGAGTTAAACGCGTCCCAGATGAGTGACCTAACCACCAAGCTATTGGCTGCTCCAGGGTTGTTGGTGTTTCTCTTTGTTTTACTGGAGAAACATTCTAGACAAAAGTTTTGTTGAAACTAACACATTTCCGCAAAAAGTTTTGGGTTTGACGAATTAGCATTTTTTAGTGAAAAAAATACTTAGCTGAAAAATTCCTAACCAACCCTAAATAAATAAAATCCATCTTGCTTTTCTAATTTCAGGTGAACACAAAAGATAGCATTTAAACTGGGCGGATCGTGGCAATCAATGAAACACCAGAAGAATGAGCTATTTTGAGATGCATAATACACTGACCTGAGACCATCATGCAAAATATGTTTAGCCTAGAAATTAACTTGGCAGCCACAACATAATGTAAGAAACATTGAGGTATTCCCAGACAAAAAGCTGTACTCTGACGTTAGCATTCCTACACAGTAATTCCACTGCTGAGATTCTTTCATCAGCTGTGTTTCTTATGTGATTCCTTGTAGAACAAAGTCAACCCAATTAGTGAAGTAGAAAACTTAAAATTATGTTACTTACATATCCAAAAGTGTTGGTAATGCAGGAGAAATGTGCCCGTTTGCAATTTAGCCTGAGTAATGTGACCTTCATTTAGATTTCAGGAAAACACAAAAACAAAGCTGGATAAGGCCACTATATTGTTGTCAGCTTTTTGTTATGAGACTGCAAGGGAACTGAAAAATTTATCTGAAACTAGTATAACTCCTTTCTCTTGTTCTCATTTCATTCTGGGAATTCAAAATTGCCCATTAGGCTGGTTAGACGTGAAAGTTAGCTTCACTAACAAGACCTCTTAAATAATGACCCATTATTAAATGTATTTTTAATTGCAAACCATTGATTAGAGAGTTTTCCTTTTATAGGAGAATCCAGAAGGAACACATTACCAATGGCAGATAGTTGATCTTTTAACCTTACATATAACACGAAGCTGCCAGCAAGGTTTAAGGGTGTCTTTTATGTATATTTTTTAAAAAAACAACACAACACATACATACTGAAAATCAATATATGTAAATTGTTTGTAAGATCTAATTAAACTATAGATTAATCACTATAAAATGCATGAAAAAAGGATAATTCTTTAGGTTAAAAGTTCTTTATAGAAATATATAATGTGAAATGATCATCTGTTTAATCTGTATTCTGCATGTCCCATATTTAAAATGAATTTTTTTCAGGAGAATTCTTTGATAGTAGATTAAACAGCAATAAAGCCTTACTTATGTGATTTTGAATACACTTCCTCAGTGTGGGAAAACAATAACAAGAATAGCTGTAATTTAATTAATTAATAATTTCATTTGGAATTAATTACAAACAAAATGAATATTAGAGCAGGGAAGGCCACATATAAATCAACCTTAATGACAGGGTAGATAAAAGTCCTATTGTTCGGCGTTGACTTGTTTTCTAATTTTTTTTTTTTTTTTTTGACAAATCCATCCATTATGAGCTCATCAGAATAGGATCTTTTTGAAATAGGGCTTTAACTGGAATCTCCAATTCTACAAGAGACTTTAGCATTTTTTGTTTAAGATTACCTGAAATATCTCTGAACCTAAATAAAAAGTAGTAAAATATACTGCAGATATAGTTTATGCTGATAAGATTCATGGACTCCTTCCTGGAAATACGACTCAATTCTTATCCTTGTCTCACTTGAAGTTGTGCACTTTTGTAGATTCTTTAAATGTTGTTTATTGTTACTGCACCTCAAACGTATGCTGCTTTAACAACAAATAGAATAAAATTGGCCTCTGCCCTGAAAAGCTTTCAATTTAGTAGAGGTAAGTCAAAGCATAGTGCTTCAGTTCAAGCAAGAGAAGGTGTTAAGAGACTTCATGAGGTGTTTGTCATAAACTCCTTTGGAAAAGGAGTATCTTTTATTTACAGGAGGTCAATGGTATTCAGGGGAATTTGCCCTAGGAAGAAGAAAGTTCTTTTCTTTTCGTATCAGGTTTTAGGCCAGGATTTTTCAAAGTGGCAGATGATTTTGAGTGCTTCAGTTTTTGGGTTCTCAACTTGCTGACATACTTCTGGAGCCTGATTTTCAGAAATTACTGAACATGGCAGATGGGGAAATATTGATGGCACTGCAGAAGTAAGGTGGTGGAGAAAGATGGGAAGTTCAATTTTGAACATAATGATTTTGAGATGGAAACAGACCATAGATCTTTCGGGGGTTGCCTACTTTCTTAAAAAATATTGCAGTGTTTGAATGTGACTGTGAAAAATTAAGTCAGCTTACATGCTGCTGGCCACAACTTCGCAATCAGGGCAGACCATGAATAATGCGGATGAGCAGACATGATGTAGATAGGATTGATAACCTCCAAGAGGAGATGACAAAAGGAGTGAGTTACAGGTGAGAAGAGGAGTGCATGAGATGTTGAAGGAAAGCAAGTGGTAACTCGGTAAAGAGAGAGAGAATTTGAAGATTGAAGGCAGAGCTCTGTGGACAAGTCAGGTCAAGAGTGTGAATCCAGCAGTGAGTTAGGAAGTTACTCCAAGGGTAGAGAACAAACAAGGTTAACAAAAGGAAATGAGTGACAGCAAAGCCAGGCTGATTGGCTCAAGCCTATACAAAAAGCCGTTGGCCTTTTATCTTAAAATATGTTCTGAAACTTGATAATTGAGCTTTGAATAATGTAAAAGGTTTTTGATGTAAGTCTTTCATTCATGAACTTTACATAGTGTAAAAATGTTAATGTGCTTGGCATTACTGACTTCACGTCGCAAACTAAAACAAAGCCTCTATCATCCAAGGGTCAGGAGATGAAAAAAATGAGCCATAGGAGAAGGAAAGGACAGGTGCCTCAGAGGAGATCAAGAGCCAATTGCATACAGCCAAATTTGCCCACTGAGTTCCTACTACCCTCTGCAGAGCGTCCAGAGTTGTTATTGGGAGAGTAGGAGAAACTTAGACTAAGACATCCAAGTCTTTCCCACTGTGGGAGCAGTGTGTCAGGAATAACTGGTCAGCCCATCTACTCTTCCCTACAGATGGCATTGCAAATGGCTGGGTAAGGGGCATGGGTGAGAATTTCAGCAGGACCAACAGGAGTTCAGTAATAGTAGTATTCAGCTCTGGTGGATCACTTTTCACACATATATCCTGATTACATATTACTAGCCTCTAATTTCCCAGAAACATACCCTGTTGCCTAGTCCTGTAAACAGCATTACAGCTTTCTTTGGGGGATGGGGATACTTTCTGCCCAGTTCGGTACATGGGAAGGGATGAAACAGTTACTTCTCCTTAGGGGTGCCCCAAAACCTTTCACATCTTCTTATAATGCTGCTGTGGGAAGTGGAAGGCTGTCCTTCTCGCCCAGGTGATCATGAGGTTGTCAGTAGAAACTCTCTTTTCCTAGAAGCAAGAAGTGGAATAAAATAGTTATGTGTAAAAGTGTGTGTGTGTAAGTAAAACAGGGCCTGTAACTCACTGTGAGCTTCTCCTTTACTGTAAATAAACATGTATGAAAGAGTATAATTTTGTCTTAAAACGTTGCTTCTTCTCTTTATAAAAATAATGGCACATGATGTAGCTTCTAAGAATACCAAGCACCTTTTTTTAAAATAGTACAGTAGCCTTCTGAGGCTATTAGGGATGGCCTTGTGGTTGGTAAGTTCCCAGTTTCCAGGATTTGGAGTAGGTGATGATTTGAAGTTGATTTCACTTCCTGCCTTCCTACTGGAGAAGACTGGGCTTTGGGTTGCCATCTCCATTTATTTCTGCTGCCAGAGGGGGAAAATCAAGCAATTCAGTGAGTAGAACTGATATGAGGTACATGGAGATACAATCTGTTGGCATATCTTATGAAGTTGTCAATTTCCATTTCCACAATCAGCAATATGTTTAGAAGGAATCACGCTGAAATCTCCATGTGGATGCATAATTCATATTAATATTACTTTAAAATAATAATTTGTATTACAGTAGTGTCTAGAGCTCCCGGGTGTGATCAGGCCCTCATTGTGCTAGGATAATGTACATACACGAGAGATGTACCTACCCCAGTCTAAATAGACAAGACAGAAGGTGGGAGAAATAAAGTACGGTGTGCATACTTCTTAAATTACTCAAGCACATTCAGGCAGAAACACATGTAGGGGCAGAGACTACTTTCCATGAGACCTGGTCAACAACCTGGGCAATTAAAGCATCAAATAGTATTCAGAGCTCACTCACTGTGGATGGCATAGTTAACCTCCTCTTGTCAGTAGTTTCCTGTCATGGTGGTCCCTGTGTTTTGGGTGGAGGAAGTAGGCACTGTAGTTGCATTCAGAAGATCTGGATGGTTATAACCGTTAATATTTCCCCCCTTTTTTAAACCTCCTTTTGGCAAAATATAAAGTCATTAAGTTGTATAAAAGCTGCAGTTTCTGACAGAGGAAGAGCAGTGACATATTCAATCTGACATGCATTTATTTTTCTATTTTTTTGTGGGGATCAGAAAGTTGGGGGATAGTTAAAAATAAAATTCAAAGGCAATCCCATTTACAATGGAGACATTGCATAATGTTTGTAATGATAAAATATATTCTCTGAGAAGAGTATTGCAAATGATTCTCTGATGGTTGCTTGTAGAATTGGGTGATAAGCAGGAGTCCAACAATATTTTATGTTTTAATTGCAATTTATAGAGCTCAAGCTTACAGAAAAACTATCATGATGGAAACACAAATAATGAGGTCTTTCAAAAACAAGCTCTGCAAAGGCGACAGTGTTAACAATTTTGCCATTGTTTGATTATGCGAGTAGTTTTCTATACAGAATAAAAACTGCTGAAATGAAATTGCCAGAATCATTAATCAGTTCTATGAATAATAATCCTCAACACATATAGAAGCCTTAGAAAACATCCAGTTATGAAATATGTTGATTTTCTGGCAATCTGTGTTGACTAATTTTAATTAGACCTTGTGTAAGATTATGGTGTGCATGTTTTCCATACCCTATACTGAAATTTAGAACCATGGGAATTGCTTACGAACAGAGTTAAAGCTTTTTATTTCCACTGTATCAGTGGTAAGACCTTTGCATGATAATATCTCAGGTATGATATTATTGTTCTGACTGTTATAAAATTCCAGGAACCAAATTCCTATTGAAGTCATAGAAGGTAGCTTGCTTAAAACCTCTAAATATCTGGCCTCCTGGATTTAAGTGACAAGCTTCAGGCAGCCAAGTTTAAAGTTATTGAAATCTAATTTTATGTATAATAAAGAATGTATATCGAAGTAGTCATTTATCATTCCCCTCACAGTGTTAAAATGTCACTCTAGGTTTTAGCATGTTTTTCTCTCCCCAGTTTTGTGAGCATGGCAGGTAGTACAGACCTAGGGGTAAAAGTAACTATAGACACTTACTGGTTCGGGGCTGGGGCTGGCTTTGGCCTCGGGTGGAAGAGGCGGGGACTCGGGTGGGACTGGTGGAGTCAGAGCCCACTCCAGCCTGCCCTGTACCAGTAACTGTCTGTAGTTGGGGCAGCTGTTCCATTGGCAGCGGCGGTGGGGGGGCAGCAAAAGGGACAGGGACTTTAAATTGCTGCAGGGTCCTTTGCAGAGCTGCCAATGCGGGGGCGCAGCAACTTAAAATGCTGCCGCGGCAAAGGACCATCCTTAAAGCGCAATGTTCCTGCCCCTTTTGCCTCCTCTGTTGGGGGCCCTGCCAGTACAGATCCTACCAGGGCCGCTGACTAGGTGGGTGGAGAGAGGGATGGGCTGGGATGTTAAAGTGTTGCCATGGCAGTGCTTTAAGGATCTGCAAAGCACTGCCGTGGCAGTAATTTAACGTTTCTGCCCTTCCTCCACCCTGTCGACGGCCCTGCTGCTGGTACAGACCCTTCCAGCAGGGCCACCCCCAGGGGAGGCAAAAGGGGCAGGGAAATTAAAGTGCTGCTGCGGCAGCGCTTTAATGTGGGCTGCATACGGGCCGGTATGGGTTCTTACTGGTACACTGTACCGGCCCTTACTGGCTCACTTTCACCCTTGTACGGACCCATAAGTTCCCACAGTGAAGCTGTTATGATTGAGGTACAGTACTTTGTAATTTGTACTTCCAAATCCCAGCTTCTCTAATGAAAGGAAGGGACTCCCCTTCCCCAGTGTAGAAGACCATGCCTGAGAGCAATTCCCTCAGAAATTCAACAGAAGGAGGAAGGACAGCTACTGCTAATTTGAAAAAAGATGTAAACAGTGGGCAGTCTCCTAGGAAGGCTGCTGATGCTGCTAGACTATAACTGCTTTCCACTCCCTGAGGTGTTTTTATAAATGGTGTGCACTTTTGTTTTGCTTGTTCTGTGTTATGAGCCTTGCTTGAATAAGCAGCCCAAAGAACAAAAACCTTTACAAAGAGACTTCACTTTGTTTTCACTATCTAAAATAAATAACCAGGCCTCTTTCCCCGAAATATATTTTTTTCCTGCATCAGAAAGGGTCTTGTGTGTTTGTGAGAAGGAACTTGGAACTGGGTTCAGTCAAAGTGTACACCTAAAGGTATTTCCCACTCAGTCTGATCTATTAATCATCTGACTTTTTGATAAAGAGGGATCAGCATCTACTAAATTAAATAAGTGTTATTAATCTTTTGAACCTTTAAAGGACTAGGATGTGGCATTCACAACCTTTAACTCATGGTTTTGAGGGCCAAAGATCTCCGTATATGTCGTTCTCTGCAGATACAGCACAAACTAACAATGGGCCTATCTTTCTCCCCAGTTACTTAACCTGTTCCATATTCATCAGTTTGTGTCATTGCCACTCGCAACTCCATTTCCCCTGAGCACATCTTCATGTGCTTAATTGCAAATGAGCACCGACTAAAGGTTTTAGCTGGTCCAGAGCTTTCTCTTCCGACTTCATGAAAGGTAAAAAGTATCTAATTGCTAACCTTGCCCTGGGTGTAGAAGCTTACTAGACAAACTCAAGTAAGCTTGTACTGGGTAGAATGTTTGACAAGGATGTTGTCAGTTTTGGGGGTAGAGAGTGGTGAAACTTGTGTAGATTTCTGCTGAGCAGCTTCATGATTGTCATGCATTCATTCTTGTTCACTACAGCTTTTCCTGCTTACTGTAGCTGACATACCTTTAAGTAGAAGAGAATTTCAGTTTAAGGTAAATCCATATCCTATATTTGGATGACTCGCTATGCAAGTATAATGGTGCTTTTGTCATAGGTGTGGAATAGGAGACTGCACCAAGAAAATGACTTGTCAGTAATTTGTCTTGTTGTTGTCTCTTCTTTACTAGTATAGTTCTCTTCACTTTTCCCGTTATCCAGCTAAAAGATATTTGCTTTGATTACCTTTTCTACATTCTGCTTCCTGGTGGGCAAGTCATATAAAATGTATTACTGACAAAACAAATTACTGTTAAGGAATATATTGTGGAAAGACTAAAGCCTAGTAGATAACGTAAAATATTATTCCTGATGGATTACCCTGGGCAGCAAAATACCACACAGAATAAACATGCTAAATGCTGTGTGCACTTTAATACTGCATTCTCCATCATGTCCTGGTTAATCACTAAGAATTTAAATTGCAGTGGGAAGCTGGAGTTATTGTACAGCATGTCTGTGGCATGCCTGTCAGTGCCTTGAAAGGTATACCAGGAACAATGCCACACGTCATGAAATTTTCCAAGTCATTCGTATTTGTATAAGCAATTTCCATTCTACAGTGTTCTCTCACACGTGACATTTTGGAACCAGTATGTTGCATGAAAAGTACTTCACCTTGTTTTTGTGTTATGACATATCGCTTAGATAAATTAGTAAATGAAGGATTATGTACATATTGTATGGATTAGGATAAAGTTAGTTAAGCTGTATACTTTTATTAATAAAAAAATATGTAGTCATAATTAATGTGTTGGTTGACTTTAAGAACTGAATGTAGTCACACAAATCAATATAAATGGCAAGGGGATGGCCTGCCTCAGAGAGTCTCTCTCCCTAGGATACATTGCTTCAGCAGTAATCAGTGGATGTTTTGATGCTAGATTCCCCCTTCCATGTACTAGAGAGGGGGATGCTGACATGCTATCCTCCAAAAGAGCCCAGGGGCTCTAGAACACACTGGATTTGCCAACTTCCAGGGCATGCTGTAGGGACCATTTGTTTCACTTGGCCGTTGAGGTGAGCTGTGGAGATTGAAGGAACTGGCCAGTGGTGGTATTTAGACCTGGAGCTTAGGGTTGCCAACTTTGTAATATTTAAAAACTGGACACTCCAGCAGGAATCACCCTTGCCCTTCCCCTTCCCTCCAGGCCTCACCCCTCCCACCCCTTCCTCCTGAGGTAGGTTGCCAACTTTCTAATTGCACAAAACTGAACACCCTTGCCCCGTGCCACCCTTTCTGAGGCCCTGTCTCCCATTCTCCTCCATCGCTCGCTTTCCCCCACCCTCACTCACTTACACTGGGCTGGGGCTAGGGGTTGGGGTGTGGGAGGGAGGTGAGGGCTCCAACTGGGGGTGTAGGCTCTGGGGTGAGGCTGCAGATGAGGGGTTTGGGTTGCAGGAGGAGTCTTAGGGCTAGGGCCCGGGGATTAGGGTGTTGGAGGGGTTGAAGGATGCAGGCTCTGGGAGGGAGTAACGGTGCAGGAGGGGGTTCTGACCTAGGGCAGGGGATTGGAGTGCACGAGGGGGTGTGGGCTCTGGGGGGTAGGTGGAGTACAGGAGGGGACTCGTCCCTGGGGCAGGGGGTTGTGTGTGGGGGGGGGGGAGTGTGGGCTCTGGGAGGGAGTTTGAGTGGGGAAAATGGTTCCAATCTCTGGGAGAGGATAGGGGTGTGGGTTTCAGCTGGGGGTTCAGGCACCAGGATGAGGCCGGGGATGAGCGGTTTGGGATGGAGGAGGAGGCTATGGCTGTGTGGTGCTTACTTCAGGCCGCTTCCGGAAGCGGCCGACATGTCTGGTTCCTAGGCTGAGGAGCCAAGGGGCTCTGTGTGCTGCCTGTGCCTGCAGGCTCCACCCCCATAGGTCCCATTGCCAGCGGTTCCTGGCCAATGGGAGCTGCGGACCTGGTGCTCGGAGTAGGGACAGTGCGTGAAGCCACCCTGGTCCCTACACCTAGGAATTGGACACGCTGGCACTTCCTGGAGCCTCGCGCTGCTTTTCACTCCCCCGGCCCTCCCCAATGGATCAGGAAATATTTGCCTGCAGAGCTGGGGCTGAGAGCTGCGTGATGTAGGTAGGAGGTGGCTCTGTCTGAGTAGAGGCTGGTGCAGTTGATGACTCAGCACTTCTCCCGCTTGCAGAAACTGGACTTTAGGTGTCCGGTCAGTAAATCTGACCGGACACAATTAGGACTCCTTTTTGACTGGCCTTTCCAGTCGAAAACCGGACACCTGGTCATCCTATGGACTGCTGCTTGGTAGAAGGGGTGAGCTGATTGAAAGTTGTATTTGAATAATTAAGTAGACACTTTGAGCCTGTTTATTGCTCTAAATCAAAGGAAAATATGTAAAAATGAATTAGTGCTAGGTTCTGCATTTGAATACCTGCTGCCACTAATAAATACTCCTTTACCCTTTCAGCCTCTTGCTGCAACCTTCTGTATACTCAGTATTTATTCTGTTTCAGGACTGGAATTATTTACAGCATGGTTTCTAAGTCTACCTTTCCTAAATGGCAGTATACACACACAAACTAACTTTCTGGCCTAAACCACCACTGTCTAACCATACTCAACTACCAAGTCCATTATCGCCAATGTGGAGGTCATTAGAATGTGATGACATATTTTGATGGGTGGCAGAATATTGTCAGATAATGTTTTTAATCCAGAGCCCCCAAGTATATCACTAATTCCAAATTTCAGTACGTGGTTCTCAAGTTAGTTATTGTGGTCTATGCTCTCTATGTCTGATAAATGCCAAACAAATGAGGATAAGTCAGGAGTTTAAGGCCTTAATGTATACAATTACTTTTCTTTGTAGCCCTAATTGAAAACTGGTCATTTGAGCTACAGTAGCTAAAGTCTGATTAGAATACAGGATTTTGTTTTATTTGCTGTTAATTATCTGCCATGGTTTGCACAAACAAGTATTCCAGAACAATGGGGAAATGAATAAAGTTAATATGAAAAGAGACTAATTCTCTTACATGAAATTTTAGTATAACTGTATGAAGGATAGAAGTTAAATTACTGATCTGTGATGTTTTGTTATGAACTAAATTACTATAAAAGCAACATTTTAATGCTTTTATTTCCTGCAGGTCGATTAAATTGCTCAATCTAGGAGAGCAGTTTTTTTTCTAATTGCAGAAACAATGGGTATTCACTGTCTAATTCAGATAGTTTGAATTTATAGTAATCTAAGCCTCTTGATAAATTTGGATGAACGTAGTCTGTGATTAATTCAACTCTTTGCATATCTTTATTTCTGAATTTTGACTTGAAAAATATTGTGAAATGTAATTTTCATATTGCAAAGCAGGAGAAGAAAATATTGCTTATTTTTCGTTATCGTTGTGGCAATTTATTTTCCAAGTTTACAATAATAGCGAAATCCCATGTCATATGTTGCTGTACAGGCTTATAATTAAATCTCTGGCATTTGGAACAAAACTGGGGGCCAGCTTTAAATAATCTGTGTGGTATCCAGTAAAATCTATTAAGGATTTTGTTCTTGAGCAAGATGATGTATAATTTATATTCTTAAAAGCTAACAACCACTCTTCAGTCAGGATACGTTATCCAATCCCATGTAACTGTGCTCTTCAGTCTGGAGCTATCAGATACAAGGTACACTCCTAGTTAGCAGCCATTTTCCTTCTTCTGGAGACGTTTGCGCAAAGTTCAAATTCCAAATTAATTTGCTCTGTCTCCTAAATTGTATGTACTAAGAATCATTCCTAAGCAATGGTTCTGAAATATTAAGAGTAATTGACTTCTGATTTCTTGTACTTGTATTTTCTTGAGGCTTTGGGGAATAGGATTCCATTCTCAAATGTGGGTATGACCAGGGCCAGTTCTGGGGGTGGGCAAGCAAGTCTGTGATGCTGTGCCCCTTTTCCCCCTTTTGCTTGGACTGTTCAGCCATTTTTGCTTCACTGATTGGCTGCTGCTGCTGCTTTTTTTTTTTTTTTTTGGCTCAGCCGTTTGGGATAGGGGGCACCGAAACATTTTTTGCCTTGGCTGGCTGAAAGGCTAGGGCTGCTTTTAGGTATAGCATAGATAAGTGTGTTTTACACTTGTTAATTGGATGCTTCTTTATATTATCTTTAAACATGTCTATCTACACTAGTTATTAGAAATTGTACATGCTAAAAGAGAGGGTAAACTGTGACACTCCAGTGAAAGCCGGTGTTATCAATTCTTACATTTTTGTCAGGAGTCTCATAAGGTTGAGATTTTAAAAAACCCACAAACAAAAATCCTCTCACCAGATTCCTTAGTTGAAAACTCATGAAATTTCCTGTATTCAAAATGGTCACCATTTCCTATTACTTTTATGGAGCTGATTCCAAACTACTCTTAGCCAATATGGTCACCATTCCTTATAGGCTTTGCATGTGAAAATGAGCCTGCCCTTCATACAGATGGTGCCCTCTCTCATTATTTTCAATTAATCTGAGTTTAGGCTGCCCGCAGAAAAAATGACCATCTCCTGGACACTATGGTTAGTGGGCTACACAAAAAACTATGGAGACAGAGGGGGAGCAAAGAGAGACTAAGAGGAAAGTGGGGTACAGGAAGCAAACTCTTAGGGAAGCAGGAAAATAAGGGGTAGAGCAGGTGACTGAAGAAGGAGAATGAAGGAGGTTCAGAATATAGGGGATTACAGAGGGAAAATGTAAGAGGTATCTTACTGTAGAGGGAAAGGGAGGGAGAACGTGGAGGGAGCGGAATGTAGCAGGTGAGTTGGAGACTGGATACTGTGGGAGAGCATGGAGAGAAGTGGAATGTGAGCTGGGGAGGACACTGTCCCAGGGAATGGAAGGAGCTGGAGGGTGGTTAGAGATGGGGATGGCGAGAGATAGTTATACTCTCTCAACACCTGGAGTGGTAAGGGAGGTTTGCTTCTGAGAAGCAAAAGGGGATGCCCACATTTTATTTTTTTTATTTTTTATTTTTATTTTTTTTTCCATGTGCTCCAGCCCCCTAAAATGTTTTTGATGCCCTCCACTGGACTCTCTCCAATTTGTCCACATTCTCTCTGTTGACTCACATCCAGCTTCTCATCCACTGTAATCCCTAGGTCCTTTTCTCGTTGTATGCCTTCCCTCCAGTTCTAGGGTGTAAATGTGATCTCCCAGAACAACAGCCACCTCACAATCCCAATATACAGACCCTTCACCTGACAGTGAAGATGCTATATGGCTAACTTCCTTGGAACATCTTTGCTCTAAAGGAGTACAAGAAATTCTCCTTCACAGCAGAAAGCCTTCACTCAGGTCTCCTTACATTGCAAAAAGGAAGAGATTCTCCCCAGGGAGAAGCATTGAGTCTAATCAAAGCTCAAGACAGAGAGCAAACTCTCCTACTGCTTACAAAATTCACTCTCTCTCCAAGCTGCTTTTACTCACACAAATTTGCATAAACTATCAACAACAGAGCATGTCTTTCCAAGGGTCAAAACTTGCTCACATGCTAAGAAAAAGAGGTTGGAAGGCTTTTACAGTGCTACCTGGTAATGTCTCTCATGACAATATTTTTCTTTCATAAATCTCATGATTTTTAAGACAATTTCATTACTTTTGGGTGCCTGACCCATGAGCTTATAATTAAGGTTGCCACTCATCCGGGTTTTACCCAGACAGTCCGGTTTTTGTTTTCCGTGTCTGGGTGCCATTTAAGGTTGTCACGTCATAGTTTTGAGGGACCTAGCAAGCCTAAATGGCACCTGAACCAAAAGTTGAATTACCATGGGGCAGGGCAGAGGCAACTGGTCATTAACCTGCACCAGCCCCTACTCAGCCAGGGCCATCTACTCTGGCAGGCTCAATGAGATGATCCAGTAAGTGACAAGGGTGAGAGAGGTGTGGAGAGAAGTGAGTGATGGGGGCAATGACTTGTGGGGAAGAGGTGGAGCAGGGATGGGACTTTGCGGGGAGAAGCAGAGAAGGGGCGGGGGCGAGGATGGGGGAATAGGTGGACAAGAGGAGGGGCCACAAGGGAAGAGGTGGAGCAGGACAGGGCCTCAGGGGTAGTAGGTGGAGCAGTGGCAGGGCCTCAGAGATCTGGTTACCAGCAGTTAAATAGGTGGCAACCCTGCTTACAATGCTTAAGGTTAGCAATACCAGGCAACATGTACAGACATAGGGATAGCTATATTGGATTAGCCTAAAATATCCAGCTGTTCCTATATTCTGTGTCTGAGAGTGGCCAGCACCAAGTCCATTAGAGGAACATATAAGAACTCCACAGGAGACAGATGTGGGGTAACTTGCCCCCCATTAGTTCTTATTCTGATCTCTAGTAGTTGTCCTGAAGTAGGAGGTTTAGTTAGTCCTTCCACAAATATTTTGTTGTTATTAGTTATGACAATCTTGATGTCCATGTAAATATCTAATCTCTCTTTGAATTCTGTTAAGTTCTTGGCCTCAACAATTTCTTGTGACCGTAAGTTCCACAATTTGTTTCCCATTGTGCAGAAATGTAGTCCCCCCTTTTTTTGTATTTTGAATTTCCCATCTTGTAATTTAATTGAATGGTTGCTTGTTCAGATGTTGAGAGACAGGAGGAAGAGAAGTTTCTGTTCTATAGTCTTTATGCATTCATTATTTCATATCAACAATTAATTAATCAATTAAACATCAAACAAAGTAAACCCTGTGTAGCAGGCTTGTGTACATAACCTACTTCATTTTAACAGTGTAGTTATGTACTGCAAGCCTTATAAAGGCCTGCTGATCCTTCATACCAAAACATAAGATTGCTACTTATAAATAAGATTGCCAATAGAAAAGAAATGCAACCTAAGTGATACTAATAAATTGTAAAGCTTAGCATAATGTTGATTGGGAACAATTCAAAGAGTGTATGATTTCTTCATTCTTTGATCAGTTAAAATCATGCATAATGTAAAAGTGCAACTACACTGAGCTTACACAAGCTGATTTAAACTTGTATTTATGGATGTGAAAAACTGATCTTTGAATCAGTCCCTGATGAGATTCCACTTAGCTATAACAGCATCCTGTGCGTGTTCCAGTTTTCCCTTTGCATCTGGTCCTTATTTATGCTAAGGGCTCATTTAAATTCCTAATGTGGATTTGTTGCTTAAATACATTACTGTAGGTGAAAAGTTGTTGGTTTTTTTACCATATGTGTATGTACTGATGTGAAAATGTGTGTATAAACTTTTCCTGCTTTCAGTTAGAGGCATGTTTAGTACTTTGAAAATCACCCTTTAAGTCATGTACTACTTGAGCAGGACATATAAACAAATGTCACAACAGACTTGGCTGAAGTAGGAGGCACCCTACTAAGGATATTTGGTAGCTATTTGTCAGGAATAGAAACAAAATACTAACTGAAAATTGTATACAAATAGTTCTTCACTGAATAGATGCAGGTGTGTATTCCACTTAAGTGTGTGTACCTGCCCAGCATGGTGGAGCCAGATAAATTTGCCTAGCATTACCTCTAAAGGGGTGATGCTCATGCCTCATAGCTGTAGCCTCTCCCCTGACTACATGAGGCAGCAGTGCCCTGATCTTCCCTCAGTTCCTTCTTACTGGCAGGAGTCAAAGCTCCTTGTGATCTTAGGAACAACTAGTTTAGTTTTTCCCTTGTTGTGTATAGTTGGTGGTATCTTTAGTGTTAGAGTAGCATTAATTGTGGTATTGTGTTTCCCTCAGTGATGTCTTCACTGGGGTTTAAACATTGTCCTTCGTATGAGGGAGTGATCCCCTCACATGGGGCTTGCTATGTCTCAGCAAGGCCCATCTCAAAGAGTGTTTATTGCGCGCTCTGCAGTCCGATTTAGAAATGGACTAAAGTGGCTCAGCACCTTCCCTTGAAACAGCACCTGCTTGAACAGGCCACAAAACTGGCTCCAGAGCTGAGGCCCTCGTTGGATTGGAGATCACCTGTTCCGAGAGGCCTAATGCTTTCTGTCTGGAGCAGGCATCTCTCCAAAAAAATGGAGGAGCTATTACCTGTCTACTATGCCAAGAAAAAGATCGCATCAGACCAATTGAGACCACTCCAGGTCTTGGACTGACTTTCGCCTCCCCTGGGAAACGCGGGGACCGGCAAAGAGTTGGTGCTGGTGTAATGGACAGCACAGGTACCTTTAACCCTTCCCTAGCACTCCCCAGTGTAGGGAGGTTAGAAACCTTGTATCCTTAACTCCAGTTTATGCCTCCAGGCATTCATTGAATCTGGTATTAACGAGCGGGTTGCCAGTACCAACTGTTTCCATGTTGGCAGCATACCAGGCAGCTGCAGACCTCTTCTTTCTTTTGGTCCCAATCTCTCCTTTTGTCCAGGACATTGTCAGGGCAGTCATCTAAAACTCTGTTGGTTTGAACAAGCCATTGAAGCCTTGGATCTGTTGGCACTGCACCCACGGTTGTGGAAGTAGGGCTGGTACAGGGATTGGAATAGGTACCTTGGTATCGGGAGTCTCCCTGGCACCGCTGCAGTCGGCACTGCAAATGCTTCTGTGGCAGCTTTCTCCACCCTCCATGTTGACACTGTCAGACACTCAAGAACTGCTGCTCACTTTGGGACTGACAGCTTCTGGCACCAACATGCTCGGTACCAATGGTACCACTTCCATCGGCAACACCACTTTTTGCTTCATTCTGGGCAGCAGACAAATCAGACAGGCTACTTGCTCCCTGTATTTGTATTTGTATCCCTGCTCTGTATTTGACTCAGGGTTATCACCTCTCCCCCTCCCCGCTCCATTGCCTGACCAGCCTTGGGGTTTGTTGATGGACCATTATGGGTACCAGGATTGGAGCATTTGGGACAGAGGCCCTTCACCCAGTCTTATCTGTGTCAGTGGCCTCCATGGATGGCCCTTGGTCTTGGAGGTCCTGCTCTTCATCTCACTCAAAGTCGAGATTGCTGGCCAGGGCTGCGGTGGTGACTGCGATCTGCTGCATCAGCAATCCTCCTCTCCACAGAGCCTCCAGAGTTACATTGTCTGGGCCCGTCAGCCCCAGAACAGGATCTGGCTGTGGCTCACTTAAACGTCTCACCTGCCTCTCTGGATGATTCTGTGCTGCCTGGCTCATCCTTCCCTTTGGTACCAGAGGATTTTAAGGTGTACCAAGACCTTTTCAGCATGTTGCTGCTTCCTTCAGTATCCAGATAAAGTTCTTGCAAAAGAACACGTCGCTTGCTTGTCTACGGGTCTCATTTTAAATGCCAGGAAGTCAGTCTTGGTTCCTACTCAGAAAATTGAGTTCACTGGGGCCTTGTTAGATTCCATGACATTGAAAGTGTTCCTGCTGACCAACCATTTTCAGGCAATATATCACCTTTGCCTCAGTCTGTAGCCTCAGATTTCCACCACAGTTTGGACACGTCTGAGGTTTCTGGGCCACATGTCCTCTTGCATGCAAGTGGTCCAGTTTGCAAGGCTGCACCTTTGCCCCCTTCAAAGAACCACAGTTTAGTAATAACCATTTCTTTTTTAGCTTATAGCTCTTCAGACTGTAACTGAATTCATATCCCCAAGTATTTCTTGCGTTTGATAACATCAGGTTAATAAGGGTACAAATCTTTCTGGAGTTAGACTGGCTTACATCTACTTTAGCTTTTAAAGAATCTCATTTGTGTACATAAAGAGTTTTGTTTTCTTCCTAATCTTTCAAAATATGTCCCAAGTGTGAACAGTATTATGCATTTTACTTTTATGGTGGCCTTTGTTCTTTCTAGTAATCTTACTGAGCAATGTTTCAAATCAAAGTACATTAATTCTTTTATGCATTTTTTAAAATGTGTAGACAACAATTGCAAATGTCACTACAATTAATACAAAAATGTTGAAAGCAGCTCATCATCAGTTGTATGGAATTGCTGTATTCACCATACTCATTCTCTTATTGGCTGAAATAAAACTTCATGAGGAGGCTTCAGGAAGCTTGTAGAAGTGGAGACAGCTTGCATTCCATGGTCTTTTTTTCTGCCAGCCTCTTCCCGCTACAGGAACTCCTCACTTAAAGTCGTCTTGGTTAACGTTGTTTTGTTGTTATGTTGTTGATCAATTAGGGAACATGCTCGTTTAGAGTTGTGCAATGCTCCCTTCTAACATCGTTTGACAACCGCCTGCTTTGTCCACTGCTTGCAGAAAGAGCAGCCCAGTAGAGCTAGCTGATGGGGGCTTCGATCTTGGGTGGACAGGCATCCCGCCTAGCAGTTCCCCTAAGTTCCCTGTGAAGCAGCTGCCCAGCAGGCTATCAATTGCTGGCAGTTCAGCTATCTCTCCACCACTGCCCTCTGCCTTGGAGCTGCTCCCTGAGCCTCCTGCTTGCTGTGCTGGGTGTAGGGGGGAGGGAAGGGGAAGGGGAGCTAATGTCAGGGTGTCCCCCTAGTCTTGCATCCCACTTACTCCATCTTTTATAGAGCAGGGGGGACACTCAGCAGTCCCAGACGTGGCAGCTGAGGTGAGTCTCAACTTGCTAATCTAATTAACAAGGCAGTGTACTTAAGACAGGGATCAGCATACTTAAAGGCGAAATGTACATCTCTTTCTCACTCACACAGACACTCACACACACGGACAGAGTCAGTGTGTCTGCTATGCTGTCTCCCCTCCCTTCATTCCTTCTGCCTTGTAGAGTGTGAGGTTACATTAAGAACAAGGAGTTAACCTTTGAGGGCTCAGCCAATTTCTAGTTCATCATTTAGCAGTAAGGCATTCCCTGGGAAATACCCCACCCTCAGACTTCACCACCTGAGCCAAGCTTCACAATCATCATCACTGTGTACCAGTATTAAATTGTTTGTTTAAAACTTACAGTGTGTGTGTGTATATATATAGATAGTCTTTTGTCTAGTGAAAAAAAATTCCCTCGAACCTAACCCCCAATTTACATTAATTCTTATGAGGAAATTGGATTCCTTTAACATTGTTTCACTTGAAGTCGCATTTTTCAGGAACATAACTGCAACGTTAAATGAGGAGTTCCTGTTCTGTAGTCTGAGACCATAACCAGAGGCATGTCCCAGACAGGGGTGGGAGAATACATTATATTTCTAGCAAAGACCACCTGGGACCTGAAACTGTAAGAGAGCTTTCCTCACATCATCCTCATGGTGTGGTGTTTCATCTATGGTCTGGTTTGCAGTAGCACAGTCCATATGGCTTGACTGCAGTGGTGGCAAGCCTCAGGATATCTGAGGGGTCTCCAGACAGTCAGTTGTAGCTGAGTTGCCACTTTCTGAAGAAGCGGCTTTGGAAATTTTGGCCACTGTTGTGGTAATTGGGCCTATGAATTTACTTTAATCATGAGGTCAATTGTGCAAAGTCACTAAAAGTTCATAAAATGTTGATGGGCAAAGGTGCGAAAAGGAGGCATGGGGTATGGGACACAGTTGCCTGTATACCCAGTTCTGGACTCCTATGGGAAGGAATTAGAAACTGTTTTTTACTTTTGTGGTACCTCTTGAAGAGTTGGGTATTTTCACCTGTGCATCTCTTGCAGTAAAAGAAACTTCAGTTAGCCAAAGTAAACGAGAGCTTGAGGGAACCCACATGGTTGTGGAGCTTGTAAAACCTAGTGTATGGAACACTGTTAGTGCTTGCCTCGGAGCTTGTGGTATGCAGAGCCCCTTGCCAGATATCTGGGCGGGATTAGTACAGGGGTAGGCAACCTATGGCACATGTGCCGAAGGCAGCACACAAGCTGATTTTCAGTGGCACTCTCACTGCCTGTGTTCTGGCCACCGATCTGGGGGGTTCTGCATTTTAATTTAATTTTAATTTAATTTTAAATGAAGCTTCTTAAACATTTTATTTACTTTACATACAGCAATAGTTTAGTTCTATACTATAGACTTACTGGAAGAGACCTTCTAAAAATGTTAAAATGTATTACTGGCACGAGACCTTAACTTAGGGCTTGATTACACTGGCACTTTATAGCGCTATAAAGCCCCCACGAGCGCTATAACCTCCTCCCCGTCCACACTGGCAAGGCACGTAGAGCGCTATAACCACGGAGTTATAGCGCTCCTAGTAATCCACCTCTGCATGGGGAATAAGGGCTGTAGCGCTACAGCAAGAATGTGGACACCCACTGCACTACAAATGATCTCTTGAGATGCCTAGAGCCATTTAAGGCAATTGACGTCTCTTCCCTTTGTTTTGAACTCGGCTGGAGGAATGCGGAAGTACCTCTTTAGAGTTTCTCTCTTAACTCAGCAGATAAGCAATGCAAATGTTTAAGGAGGGAGCCTGTGTGAAAACAAAGCCTTCTGTGAACAGAGGCTTGCTGACAGGCTTTCAGAATAACGGAAAAACTACTGTCTCCCTCCACATACACACAACGCGTCCCCCCTCACCCCCCTCGTTTAAAAAGCACATTGCACCCAGCTGAATGCTGGGATACCTGCCCTAATGCGCTGCTCTTAATGCCGCATTAAGTGCCCCAAATGTGGCCATGCTATACCGCTGGCGTGTCTGAGTGTGGACATACAATAGCACTATACATATTACTGTATAAGGGGACCGCTATAACCAATAGCGCTATAATCTTGTAAGTGTAACCATACCCCTAGAGTGAATAAATGACGACTCGGCACACCACTTCTGAAAGGTTGCCCTGGATTAGTGTATCACAAGCCCTGCACTGGAGTTGCTTACAGTAGTCAAATCTTTACAGCCTCTTTTGGCAGACTTTCTGCAATAGCTTGAAGAGGACTTTTCCTTTCCGCTGTCAAAATGGTTGCTGACTCCCTCACTATCTGTTGTGCTTTCTAAGGGTCAAGAGTGTCCTGCGTGGGTATGCTGCAGCCTCTACTTTAGGCACCAGAATGAGATCAGTAATATAAAGTTTAAACCAGGACTCTTTTTATGACTTACATGACAAATGGCTCCTATAGACCAAGCATGCAGATGCTAAGTGTTTCTGGATTCAGTAGGAGACTCAAAATGGGAGAGGCATTCTTGCGATTACATGATTAATTTTAAGTAAACAACACCTCAATATACTACACGATCAGTTCTTAAGTAGATGTCAGAGGAGCTAAAATTATATTTAAACTCCAGTCTACTGGAGATCCATCATAACACTCATTACTACAAAAAAGAAAATTACTTAGCTGTAAATCTTGTTTTCTAAAGGTGTATAATAGCTGTGATACTTCCACTTTTATGTCCCCATCTCCTTTGCACGATTAAGGAATTTCTATTTTTGTATGTGTATTCTTTGATATCTTCAGCTTTTGCTATTAAAAAACAACGGATTCTTGAGATGCTAGAGACAGTCCATGTTCCAAACAGTTCACGCTGCTCAGACATTGGCTGACATCTAAAGAATCCTATCTGACTCCCTTAGGTCACACACATGGAGCTTTAACTCAAGAATGGGCATCTTTTACAACTACGACTTTTGAAGAACAAGAAATATAGGTTATTGTACTTAACAGTTCTTTCAGTCCATCAATGGTTCAATTTATTTTTAAATGTGATAATAGGTCACCTACTGCTGACTTCAGCGTAGGTTGTGTCTCAGATTTCTGCTACATATACAGTGAAAATTGAAATTACATTTTCTTCTGCAGTATAAACCTGAAGTGGACTGTATATTACTCCTTTAAAGTGGAATAAGCTTCCACATGATCTTATAATGAAAATAATTTTGTTCCTTTAAAGATTAATTGCAAAACTATAATACTGAACATTTCAGATGATTGTGTTAGTAACAGTTGACAATGGATTTTTATATGTTTGTCTAATTTCAAAAACTCAGGTTCTTGCTACAATTGGAGGTGTATTTTGGAGTGATTGGTGATTAGTTATCTGAAGAAACCAGTTTTTATGTCTGGCACAGATCTGGTGCACATTGCAGTGTTTTTGGATTGCAGAGAAGATATTGCACCGATGTGCAGGACTGAACTTGTGCTGGTGTAGTTTATAAAACCTTGCAGGAACAGTTGCAGGTTCTCTATAACCAGTATTTTTTATTTTTTTTTAAGTGTGATATGTTCCTCACAGATGTAGATTGACAGATCTTTACCCTAAAGAGTTTACAATCTAAATTGAAAAGATAGGCAGTGACAGAGGACAGGAATATATCTCATATAATACCTTGGCAGGCATCTTGTCACAATTCCCTCCCTTCTCTTTATGTGATTCCTCTTGCTCTCTGTACCCTATCATGTCCTAGGTCCCCATCTTCCTGCCCCAATTCCCAGTCACACATCTTGGACTGGAAAGATTCTTATCATGAGGTGGATAAGCCCAAAAAGTGAAGAGCCATTCAAGACATGTTAATAGTCACACATTCCTGGAGTATCTAAAGAATATCTAAATCCTGGTCCCATTGGAGTTTTGTTATTCACTTCAGTTGGGCCAGAATTTCACCCAAAGAATCTGCAAGGAGTGGAGGAAAAGGGATATCATAGCCTCTACTGCTCCTGACTCCCAGTCCTGGTGGTTGCACTGCAGCTCCTTCTATTGATCTGCTGCTGCGTCTGTGTGGCAAAAGAGGAGACGTTTCCAGTGCCCTGCAAGTATGGCAAGGAGAGGTTCACACCCCTCCTACCTCAAGATGTGATGCTGATGCAGGTAGTATTGGATGAGATTATGGTAGGTAGTTTTATTTGAGAAAAACCTAGAATCATTAACTGCTTTGTTGATTGAGGCATGCCCTTTGGGCTGTCTGAAGGTTTTTAACATGATTGGTGTAATTTTAGTTTTTAAAATTTGGTATGTTTGATCAGAAATTGTAGGTGGTCCACTGCCCTGGGATAAATACGGGGGATTGCCACTTTGCACATTTGTCTATGGAGGTAGGGGAAGGGACTCCAATATTGTAGACGAGACATTTCCCTTCAGGGGAGAGTCATAATATCATCTAGAGGGGTGAGGCACCCATGCAAGTAGATGATCTACTTCTCTGCACTAAAAAGGGCCGTTTTAAAGATTCTTGGCTTCATACGTACTTTATTTATAATTGGGTGCAAGTAAGTACCGTGAGCTGTTGGATTTGGATAATCACACATTTGTTGTTAAGACTGTTAAATATTTCCCCGATAATATTGTGGTCTGCCTTTTAATGAAGTCCTGAATATCTTGTCATTACATTCTATTCACAAGGTGGCATCTGCTGTAGTGTTTATTTTTGTTTTCTTTTTTATTGTAAATGTTAAGCATTTTGTGAGCAGGATATTTTAAAATTTTGTTTTGCATTTCACTAAATTTCATCCTTGAAATAAGGATCTCACTGATTTCTTTTTTGTCTTTGTGAATAAAAGCTTCTCTTTTTCATGATATAAATTAGATGATTTACAGCTGTCCTGATGAAGCAGCAACAACAAAATAATTCATGTTTAAGGCTCTAATTATGTGTTTTCACATACTTTAGTGGTGACTGAATTTGTCTGCTGATGGCACCAGTGTATGCCTTAGGACAATCAGTTTTCCACTTATTTTCTTCCTGCAAGATCAACTTTTTTTCTCAGATCAACTTTGGGTAGTCTTAGTGAAATGTAAACCAGGTGTTTAAACAGGATTACTGGGATTAGTAGACCTGATAAAGAGAAAATAGAAAGAAGACTTGACTGAGGTGTCCAAAATTATGAAGGGTATAAAAAAATCATTAGTTCCTTTTTTTTAGTAGACACATAATTAAAGATGATTTATTAAATTAAAATAATGGCTAGTGATTTTAGAACAAATAAAAGTAAATACTATTTTGTACATTTTGTAATTGACATGTGAAATTCTTTGGAGCACGAGGTGAGAGTAACATACGGTGGCAGAATTATAAAAAAGGACTGGATAATTTTGACCAGTAATAACACTTTTGTCTGTAAATTAAAATAAAGGAAATCTGTATAATCTCCACCCTGGAATTGATGTTACTGTTGTTTTTACAAGCATGTTTAGGTAACTTCTCACTTCTGTATCTGGGTGCACCTTATATGATTTAAAATGGGAGGTTTGCCTTTCACTCAGATTAAGCAGCTAATTTTTTTGGAGGGCAGTGGTGGGGATTCTGCTTTCCATCTCTCATCATTCATTTTAGGGATTCTTGCCTCTCTCTCCCACCCTGGACAGTTTATTTTGACTCTCCTCATCTTGCTGGTATATCTCCAGTCTGTGTTCCTGGGTTTCTTGTGTTACAGACACACACTCTCACCTCATACTTCCTGTTGGTTCCACCTCCTGCAGCCCTCCTGTCTTCCTGCCTTATCCTAAACTGCTATAGCACTTTCAGTTTTAGAGCTGTGGCAAGAGGACCATGGCTTTCCACTAAGGTGACCAGACAGCAAATATAAAAAATTGGGATGGGGGTGGAGGATAATAGGCGACTATATAAGAAAAAGACCCAAATATCGGGACTGTCCCTAAAAATTGGGACGTCTGGTCACTCTGTTTCCCTGTGTCACAAGTGCACAGTTCTGTTACACCTGAAGCTTCTAGTATCTCCCTAGCAGTAGTGAGCGGGCATTCAAAGAGGTTGAGTGCAGGGCCTTGGGTTCAGGCAGTGAGAATAGCATTTGAAAGTAGGGAGTGACTACTCCATTTCTCAAGCATTCCACCAAGCAGTTTATTGGCAGAGTGCTAAGTAGGAACAGTGCCAGATTCACCTGCTTATCAGGGCAGGATCTACCCATCCAAAGACAGAGAGGAGAGTGCAAGGCCATGTTTATAGCCCTGCAATCCCTGTAACAGTGGAACCAATTCAAAGGCCTAGAAATAGGCCTGGGTTGTCTTCCTGGTTTGTAGATTACTTTTTCTACTTTGGTTATTGTGAAAACCCTTCAGTTGTCTGTCTTTGAGTGTAAGAATATGACCATATTCTCAAATATTTCCTCTTCAAATGCTGCATCATAATAATACTTGAACTCAGTGCATTACTGCCCTTCCGTTCTTGCACTCCTGTACCTAGCCTATCTCCAGCTCTGTTGTTCTAACAATTGAACTGATTATAGCTGAATTTAGACTAATAGGGAGCGTCCCTTGATTGCACAAGGCGGGCTAGAGGAAAGTATAGTGCCTATTATGCCATTATAAAATTCAGGGGTAAACTGAAATTGTTTGGTGCCTTCCCAGCCTTGAGAGGCTTAATAGCTAAATTAATTTCCTAGCAGGATATTGGTCGACTGAAGGAAGCATCTTAATTGAGGTGAAATTAATTTGTTTAAAAGATCAAGAGAGACTGACTGAAGCTGATGCTTTGGGAGGAGTAAAGATCCATATAAAACTCCTGGAAGGTCTTATTAATTCCAAGCCAAAGTCACAGGTATCTTTCCCCTTCCATCTATAATCTTAAATAAAACTCTGTAGGCTCTTAATACAGATGGGTAGAAGTTTTCTAGCCTTTAAAGAACATTACCATAAGCCCACTGTATTTATTCATTTATCTGTTGGAATTTCTCTGGCATGCGACACCAGAGCAAATGGGTCTCATATTTACCATAGAAATAAGAGACAGAAAGATACATGCTTCATCTTCTAGTCTATCTACCTGCCAATTCAGGAAATGGATTTATGGCACAACACTTACTTGTATCTAGTCACTCCAATTTAACAGTCCCCTCAGCCATCTGCTTTTGCAATTTGGTTACAGAATATGAGGTAACTGTAGCTGTTTTCCAACAGAGATTAGATTTCTGTGTGTACCACCAGGTTTGTCTGTTTTTTTTTCTTTCCACTTAGATAGTAAGCATGGCCTTGTGAGTCTGGTTTTAGCTATGCCACCTGCCACTCTTCAAACAGAACTACATTAAGGAGAACTAGGTACTTTTTAGTTCACATCTGCAGCACCCATATGGGGGAATTGCAGTGAAGCACTTTGGTGCACACTTCTATTTAGAGTGCCCTGATTCTGAACTGTGGGGCTGTGAGTGTAGATAAGCCCTGTGTTAGATGTGACATGATATTACATGGACAGCAATCATATCAGGCGGGAGGGAGAGTTTTAGTTTTTTAGTGCTTTGAGTTTTCATGTTTTTGCGAGTTACAAATCATAATAGTTTTATGATTTTTAAAAATTAATGCAAATGTTTTAGTTTGAGAGCTCCTCAGATGAAACCTACTGTAAAAGTGAGAAATAAAAAGTGTTATCAGGGACAAAATAAATTATTTTGATGGTAGAGAGCTGAGACATCAATGTCTGCAATGACTGTTGTTTCCCAAGTCAGACATTTTGGCATATCGGATCACAGTCAAGTCTGGAAAAAGTGCTTAATTCCAGACACATTTTCTTATTTTTTTAAAAAAAATCAGAATTGTTTTTTAAATTGCCAGATGGAATGAGAGCTCTTGTTCCTTGAGATGGAGACTTTTTCAGATATTTACCAAGACTTACAAAGAGCATTAATGTGAAGTCTGAAAGGGTGTGAGTGGAGCAGAGTGTGAAATTTCAAGGAAACTAGGGTCAACATATTGGCCGCTTGGTGAGGAGTTACAACTGAAAGAAGGAATTCTGTTGTAATGGTAATGTAGTAATATGTAGCAGTTTACTGGTTTGATATATTGGATCATTAGAACTAGAAAACATGTTGGTTATCTTCTTACTAGGCATCATGATGAAGCCTAATGACTAGAGTGTTAGGGGAGCAGAGTGTTCGCGGTGCACAAAAACAAGTCACGGTATCATTGTGTTTAGTGGATCTTGTTAGTAGATCCCTATAACTCCATTCAGAGGTTGGATACAACCGATTACCTAGAGAGAACTGAACATCTGGCATACTGGGAGGCTGTGGATTTACATAACGCAGGGAAGAATTCATGTTTCATTGTGACTCTAATCTCCATGTATAACTCCAAATGAAATATGTTTTGGCTATCTGCAGTGTGTTCATTGCAATGTTTGGGAGAGAAATGAGTGGCCACAGATGTATTATGTTCTTTGCTAGTATACTTTCTTGCTGTGTGCTCAGTTTCTATTATAATCTTGAGCAAAGATGAATAAAAGCTCCAAAAAAAAAAAGAAAAAAAAAAAGGTGAAGATACTGTGGGGATGGACATTTTAAAAGTACATTAGAAATGGAAAAGTAGTGGCAAAGTTCACAGAGGTAATATCACTTTCAGAATTCCAGGAATACATAAATCTATGTTTGAAGTTCTTCAGTCAAACTGCTTCTCTCTCCAACTTGGCTTGAGAAACTGCTTTTCTCAATGGCTTAACCTCACCAACATACTTCAGTTCTTCAGGGAAAATTGCTCCCTCTAGCAATGTGGTCTCTGTCAGTCAAAAAGCTGGGGATTGGAGTCTCTTTGTCTCCGTAGACAAAGGGCAGCCATTTTTAAACTTATTACATTCAAAAGGAGTTTCTGCTCAAGAAACCATAGGGAAGCCAATGTGTTATCCATGGGTGCACTTCCCCACTCCCCATAAGCAGTTAACCCGAGGATAATGTACACAGTCAATACATACAAACAGCATGCAAAACAGACAATATAACTGTTCCCCAATATGTAGACAATACAAGTTCAGCATGAGAGTTATTGGAAAAACCCCATGGACAAAATATCTGCAGGTAGGAATGATGGAAAAACAGCCTGATAGAGAGAGGCATTGTCCAATACCACCTGAAGTAGTGTGATTTCCGCTAGGCTATTTTACTTTCCTCTTTTATGTATTTGAAAGTATCTGTAAACTTTCATAGCAGTTTGATTGCTTGCGATCTTCCGTATGTTTAAAGCTTCTGAAAATTTCTTTAAGTTTTCAGGGCATGTGAGAAGAGAGTCTAAGTAATAGAGAAAACAGTGGCTGGATATTTCTCTTTTTCTAGCATATTTGGGGAGGGGGAGTTCAAGTGATGTTCCCTGTGTGTATTCTACATGTGTACACATGTGCACCATGCACCTGAGTCTGGAGCTTTTTAGTAACCAGTGTCAGTTGAGCTGCACATGCACTGTAGATCTTGTCATACTCCAAACAGAGGATATAAAGGGCAGTGGAGGACAACTTTCCAGGGCCGCCTTACAGCCTCGTGACCTGAATCCTTTCTCTCTGCTTTATCTTCCTCTGTTTTTAACACCTGTAAATACAATTTCTAAATAGTTTTTGTTACTTTTTGCATTTTAGACTTTGTGTTTGTAGTGCTTTTGTTAGGTTAGTTAGATGGGTGGTTCTTGCCCCAGAGACCTGTGGAGAGGGATGATG
Organism: Dermatemys mawii; assembly: GCA_007922305.1. NCBI lineage: Eukaryota > Metazoa > Chordata > Testudines > Dermatemydidae > Dermatemys > Dermatemys mawii. The sequence goes on from ML677359.1 coordinate 7,648,376, forward strand.
CCAAGAGTCTCGGAGTTCAAGAACTGTCTCCTCTGCCACCATTCCTTCTCCATTAGCGATGAACTCCAGCGCTGCCTTTATTGCTTTGGTGAGGCTCACATCTCCACCCAGTGCAGTATGTGCTGCTTCTTGCCTCTCCAAACTCATGAGGGAACAGAGCTCAGTCTTTGGAAGCACTTCAAATGGAGCAGTCTGAGGCTCTTCTTGAATGCAAACTGGGAACCCCCAACCCACCCAACTGCCAGCAGCACTCCTCTGAGCACTAGGTCTGTAGAAGAGGCTAAAACTCTTAAGCCTAAGAAACCTACTCACAAGAGTAGCGGACATGACTATGGACATGAGGACAAACCACCATCCAGATCTGCTCTGAGAAAAAGGATCCCTCTCCATCAACTTGCTCCCTAGTATTACGTCCAGCTCTTTGCAGAAACGGCAGATCACAGGAGCAGCACTGGAGCGGTCCTTTGCCTCACACGCTTTGATGTAGGCATTCCGCATCTCCTTCACCTTAACCCTGCATTGCACTGCATCCTGGTCATGGCCCCTTTCCATCATGTCCCTTGATATCTGCCCAAAGGTATCGTAATTCCTATGGCTGGGACTGGACAGCTTCCTACCCCCAAACACTGATGAGGTCCAGCACCTCACCATTGCTCCATACTGGGGATCACCTGCAAAGATTTGCTGAGAGCACTCCATGCTAGCTGAGCAAACAGGAAGGGGATTTTCAAAATTCTCAGAGAATTTAAAAGGATCTAACAGTTGGTCACTTGAGGACATGGTAGTAGAATTCAAAGTGATGACCACAGTGGCTCAAACAGGCATTGTGGGACACTTCTGGAGGCCAATTAGAGCGCATTAACGGACCAGGGCATCCACACTGGCACCGAGCGCGGCATACCTCCCATTGAGGTGGATTACCAGGAGCGCTCCAGCCACAGAGTCTGGGCACTCTATGCGCCTTCTTAGTGTGGAAGCATCGAGAGATAGAGTGCTGCGGCTCCTTTAGTGCGCTCTAACTCGCAAGTGTAGCTATGCCCCAAATCATCAACAATGGATTAGATTGCTGTAGTTTTTAGATAGCTGTATTAGTATCTTAACAAAACATACAAATGATCCAAAGTACGGTGTCAAGAATTGTCTCTGGTACACAAAACACATTGTCCTCTTTCTTCTATCTTGAAAATTCTTCGTTTGCTTTCTGTTTCAGCACAGATTAATTTTAAAATTGCCTCGTTGTTGACCTAGAAAGCCGTGAATGATTGAACAAAACATGACTTGCCACAGAGAATGGATGAAATCTAAAACTGGATACTTGCTTTAGCAACCTTAAGTCTGTGTTGTAGCTCGTTTGTGTGTCTGTTAAAATGAGATTATTTCCTGATTTTGCATTTATTATATGTTTGCTATTAACACTGAAATGAGTATAAGAAGCAAGTTGCACATAAACTGCATGCCATCATAATCTATGGAGTGACTTGTGGAGCAGAGAAATATTATACACTTCTATATGTACCAGCCATTCTTATCACAGTTGAATCTCCTCTCTTCCCTTTCTAATCTTTCCCTATTCGACTCGAGTTTTTAAGGGCTGCAGCTCATCCAAAGAATCTCCCCTCTTGCCTGTCAGCGATGAAATCATCCCCAAGAATCAGGCTTCCACTGCCAAATAGATCATGAGAAAGCATTCCATTCTTTGCATTTCTCATTTTTTTCTCTCCTGGGAGTGATTGTCTGTTCCACACTTGGCTGAGAACAATAACAGCTAATCAGTGCAAAGGATGGAACTCCTGTTCTGACAGGATCCTGCCTGAAAATGTGTTTTGCAGGTTGGTTGGGGCTGATGATTTCTAAGACCCCAATCAGCATCCTCCTTGAAAACACGTTTACATGGTTTTTAAGTTACACTTTTTGCGATGATTTATTTATTTTTCACATTGAGAAACAACCATGATAGCATGAAGGCTCAGAGTACCATCTGGCTCAGATCCCAGTAGCATCAGTCACCACCATTTCCAGTTATTCAGTCTATAGTGAAATGTTTAGTACATACTTGAATCCAAAATATTGTTCATGTGTTTATGGCTAGTTACTACATGTTAAACAATTTAGTCTACTGTTAAATTTCTTTTACTCTGCTTCAAGTTGGATTACAGTGTTAGACAGAACCGTTGGCATTTTACTTATTATATTTGGAAGGTGTTTATCTAGCAGAGTGTAGACACTAGGCTGTGCCAAACTGATGGGTGTGTTCTTGTCTATATATAGTTTCCACAGCTGTCACTTGTGATGACTGCTGTCTTGTCTATGTGTAATGCTTCCATCGTATTTTGTGTGTTTTGACTTTTATTCTTGACATCAGACTTCAGTTAGTCCTTCCTTACGATTACTAAGCTTCAAGAATGTAATGTATGCCAGTATTTGGGTGATTTTTCTTGCATAAAAGCACATTGGAAATGAAGCTGGTAATGAAGTGAAAGTAGGACAAATGGGAAATTTACATCAATTATTGTTTGATGCACAGTATGATAAAGACAATCCTCTTGTCAGCCACAACTATGCCTGAAAAAACTATTTAATATATTGTAGTGTTTTTAAAAAGATGTTTTTGTCTCATCAAACTACGGAACCCCCTAAAGAAGCTTGAAATCCAGAGTAACACCTATTTTATGTGAAAAGATAGGAAATGTAGGTTAAAATCCACTATGTGCCACCCTAGAAAATTTAGGAGGATTGGACTCGCTTGATGTTAAGTCCCTTTGTTCTGTATGTCTGGAACTAACAAAGGCTGATCAAGCCATGCCCACTGAGTCCAGGTAGAGAATACTCTTTTAAATGCATAATACTTACAGGACATCCCAGTAGATATTATTAAACTTAAACCAGAACAGACAACCTGATTTGTAGATGATGCCTTTAAAATCTGGGGGGGAAAAGTGATATGTAGAAAAATCAAGTTTATCTGACTTTATCTCCTATTCTTCTCCTGTATTTAATGCAAATCTCAGGAAAACAGACTGCCAGATTTTTGGACTCATCAGGTCATGCTTGAAGAAGATATCTCTTTTCAAGGAGATAACTATAAATCTTAGAGCACTTTTACAAACAGTGATATTGTATAGCAAACATCTTTTTAGTATTAGAGCTGAGGCCCTTCTCTTGTACCTCTGACTGTAAGAGAGTGAGACTTGGATTCCTAACATGTGTAGAAGGCTTAAGCCCTTGGTCCTGCTAGGCATGGAGGAGGAGTGTATATGAAATATGTTCTGCTCTCTATTATTTGTGTTTAAAAATAGGTTAAGCTATTCAAACAGCAGACTTCAGAAGGCAGTTTTCCCAAGTAGATGAACAAATCATCCAGCGCATTTATTTAACTCAGATGGGCACATTTAAATCTGTGAAAGACATTTTAAGCAGTAAGTGACTCTCAACCTTAACTAAAGCAGAGGTGCTGCTCTGCTATAATACAAAAATGTATTTAACCACCCCCAGGTTAAAGTGCAATGAATAAGAGGTGTTAACAGCTAGAGATGTTGCAGCAATAGGTGTGAATAGCTTCGTCAGTGGTGACAGTGCCCCAGAATCATTCTGTTTGGGGAAAAAGTTGAGACCAATCCTTAAAGCAATGAGTGACCTCACCTATATGATGGTGTGGTGTTGTTTAAAGGTCTTACCAGAATTAGCTTGGCAGACCCAAGCATGTTGTGTAGTATTTGTATTAAAAGTAATGCTTAGCTGCTCCAAACTGGGATCAGTGTCTGGCATTCTACATGCATGTATGCATCACAAAAATAACAGTAGTAATGATTAGGCTAAGTTTTTGTCACTAATCTTTTTAGTAAAAGTTACAGACAGGTCATGGGCAAAAAAGGAAAATTCACAGAAGCAGTGACCTGTTCCTGACTTTTACTAAAAGTATGTGTGGGTCCCCACACACCTGAAGCGGGGCAGCTGTGCAAGGGCAGCTGTGGGGTACCCTTGCTGCCTGCAGCTCCAGGTTGCCCCAGAGCCTGTGGGGGCCAGGCGCCTCCCCTATCAGCCGGGAGCTGTGGGATACCCCCGCAGTCTGCTGCTCCAGTGGCCGCTGGTGGCTGGGATCTTGGGGTTCCCCCGCTGCCCGCATGGGCTGGTAGCTGTGGGTTACCCCTGCTGCCCGCAGTTCCAGGTGCTCAACACCTCCATGACTAAATTGTAGCCTTAGTAATGGCTGATGAATCTCAAAACATTTGGATAAGCTGTAAAAATTCAGATTATGTATTAACAATAGATTGTGAGATGATTTGTAGTTTCCTCCTTTAACAGATGAGAAAACAAAACACAATCCAGAAGTGACTTAGTCAAGATCACATAGAAGAAATATGCTGCACCCTAGAGCCCTGGAGGCACCAGCCACAATGCAGAGCTGTGCACCTAGTACACATTCAGTACTGAGTAACTTTTTAAGGGCCATAATCAAAAGGTTCCTAAAGAAACAGGTGCCTAGCACTATTAACAAAAGTACTTAAGTGAGTTAGGCACCATAAATCAATAGGTGTTAGGTGCCTAGCTGACTTAAGTGCTTTTATAAATCCCACACTAGGCACCTATCTGTATTAGGCACTTAAATACCTTTGTGTAAATCTGATCCCGAGTCTACTATTGAAACTTTATCCCCCCCCCCCATCTCTGTTATAATGGATTGGTACAGAAAGCATTTCCTGTAAAGTTGCACTATAATAGTGTTAATCCATAGTCAGCTGTATATTATTTATTAAATATACTTCAGAATTACTTAGGTTTTTATTGTACACCAACAGTGTCTTGGCCAAAAACATTTTAGTGTATGTATAGGGCAAAGTTGCTTGCTCACAGTTGTACTTTGTTCTCTCCTGCTTTTTGGAGAAGAGATCAAACAAAATACAGTGAGAGGAAAGGATGTTTCACAAAACATGTACGAAGAAACATGGGTGCCTGTTTCATAAATTATTGTTACCCTGCTCACAACCAGTCTGCTATGAAGTCTTATTAATGAAATAAAAATTGTGTCTCTGGAGATGGAACATCTTGCATCTCACACCATTGTCAAGTATAAAGATATCTCCTTAAATAAATTTCACAATTAAAAAAGTATCGATCAACTCAAATGTTCATTTTTTATATGACAACAAGATGAAACATCTGCTACCTAAGTCAGACAATATCAAATCAACTTTTAAAGTATGGTTTTTTTAATGGTTTAACAGATGCATGGTTTCATGACACAGATGTCAATTTAAGTTACCAGTGTCATAAATGCTTTGTAAAGAGCTGGTCCCAAAAGACATTACATTTTTACATCACAAAATAAAGTTTTCTAGTCATTTATGATTACTAAATTCAGCTGAATTGACAACAGATGATAAAAGCTTCACTGTCAGTAAATATGTCCATTTTAAAAAATCAGCTTTTTTCACTTTTTAATTGATCTGGCTGTAATATTAAAATGATTTTTGTGAATAATCAGTTTTTTAAGTTGTTTTGCTTCAGCCAAATTAACTTTTTTTAAAAAAAATTACTTTCCACGAGCATTCCGGAGGTCCAAAATGTTAATAGAAAGTGAATTTTGAAGTGAATTTCAGGATTTGTTGCAGAAGTTCTATGCGTATTCAATCAGGGAGCACGCACAATGCATGTGACTTCCCTAAGCAAAGCAGATCAGATTTAGAATGTTAAGTTCCATCCATATTTGTAAAATATATTGATGTATGCATTTGAATAATGAATATATTTTTAAAACTTAAGATCTTCTTGCTGATTAGTCTCTGGTTGTGAATTAATTTGCTTAAATTGTTTCCTCCAAATTATTTGAAGATCTGTATTTTCTATGTTTTGGAAGGAATGCTGGTGTTTAGTGTGAAGGCCAATTGCATTGGTCAGAACAGGCATGCACTAATGGGACTTCTTCCGTTGTCCTCTAACTGCTGATCATTTATTTCTTGAGCCCGAATAAAGGCGTAGTCCTGTGAAGTGCTAAGCATTTTCAACTCCCATCAATTTCAGAGAACCATTAGGGCCCTAAGCACCTCACTGAGGCTTGGTCCAAAACCCAGTGAGTAGACTGATGTATTTTTACGTGAAGGATTATTCCTTAGGCATTAATCTGAGTCTAGAAAACTTTCTTTTTACTTCTGACGTGATGGTACCAAATCTAAAACTCAGGCGCTGAAAGCTAAGTTACCTCTTCAGGTCCAAAATCTTCAGTCTGTACCCAGGCAATCTCCAACTGACTTCAATGGGAATTTGCTAGTAAGGAATGCAGGAGCATGTTCTACCAATATGTGTAAATTGTTGACATTTTTACAAAAAAGTGCCTACAGTACAGCCTGCCTGAATTCTGTGCTAGAGAGACTAGGTGGGTGAGATAATATCTTTTATTCGACCCACTTTGTTGATGACAGAGACAAGCTCTTCTTCAGGCAATTTGAGTGCTGCCACTTGGCTTGTTATAAATGGGCACACATTTAAAGGAATATTTGTAGGTGTGCATTATAACCACATTTTGAAAGTGAAAATTGGAGAACTTGCTGTTGGCTGGAGATTGCAGAGAGCAATTTAGCAAGGGTCAAGGAACTGGACTCAGCAGGGTAGCTTTGGGAGAGAATGGGGGACAGGAAGTCCCTAGCTCTCACTGTCTCTTCTCACTGCTTCTCATATACCTTCTGTCCCTATTATCTCTCTCATTGCAGAAGCAAATGCTTTGTTGTTCTCCCCAGGTCTGGTTAGAATCCTGTGCTCAGCTGTGTACTAGAGCAGGGGGTGAGGACAAGAATCATGGCTGCTGGCCTAGTCTGGATCAGTATCTGACTGCAGGTGATGATGTGTGTAGTAGCTCCTAGGCTCAGTGAACTTCTGACTATGTGTGTGACAGGAATGTCTCCAAATCTCATGCAGGCGATGGTGGTTTTGTGGGGTGGAAAAGGCAGGCAGAGTGACAAAATGTGAGTGTTCTGTCCGGGGCAAGAGTCCTTAAGGTGCTGTCAGTGTCCTGAAGGGCAAAGACAGTGAAATAGAACAAGGTTTAATGAGTTACTACAGTAATTCTAATAGTTGCAGTTCGTTGTGATACATTGTGGCCAAAATCTTTGTTTAAAATATTTTTACTATTGTATTTTTACAACACTAACTAGTGTGCTATGTTTTCATAAGTTCTACAAGTATTTGAAAGATGAAAATTGTCAAGGAAGGAGGGGAATTTAATGTGATCTAAGCAGATGGAGGATGTAGTTTTGCAGAAGAAAATGTTAGCTGGATATCCTAGGGAACTTTCTAACTTTCTGTAATCTATAAGATCTTGGGCAAGTCTCCCAAGAGAAGTGTTTGAAGCCCCAGAACTTGAGTTCATTAAAACTAGAATGGACAAAGCCTTCTAATACACTTCAGAGAATAATCCTGAGTTGCAGGGTGATAGCGTTAAATGATATGTTTTCTCTAGTTTTCAACTTGTCTCATTTTACAATTGTGCTTGTTTCAGCTTCTACATACATTGATTAATGTTATTGCAGTGAGAGTTGATATTGACTATTAAAGTAGTTTGGAAGCTACTAAAAAGTAAAGGATGCATCAGCTATTTGCATTTCATGGAATTCTTTAAGTCATGCTTTTCTTAGGTTCGCTACACTGAAATTCAGTGAACATAGGAGGTGGCAAAAATATGTGGATCAAAGCCTCCTGCTAATCTTTGCAATATATATCATTTTATCTTTGCAAAGGAACTTGTATAGGGCTACAGTTTTACCAGCTAGTATTTTTCAAATGATACCCATGAGTCTAAAGGATTCTTGCTGTGGTATGATAACAGTAAATAACAATAACATGACATTTTTCTTTTTAAAAGAGGAATTTTTGTTAGTTACTAAATACTCTATTTTATAGAAAAGGTAGCTTGGCAATTTTGACACTGCCTCTGTAGTGTCAGGGAGAGCTGATGGTATGACTGAAAGAGGATGTAAGAGATGTACAAGAGTACCCAAAAGAGAAAAAAAGTAATGAAAAAGCAAACTAAATAGACAGTGTACAATATGAATTATTTAGATCAGCGGTGTCAAATAGAAATTCGATGGTAGCCACACTGCTAGCCACACTTGTTTTGAATTTTTCTTATTAGCCACATTATAAAAAGCCACATTAAGATACATTATAATAAAGCCATGTGCATTAGCCACAATTCAATAGCCTTTTAGCCACATATGGCTAGTGATGAATGTATTGGACACTGTTGATTTAGATTGGTTAAAATAAACCATCAACAAAACCTACCATATGGATTTGTGCTGTGTCAGAATTAATAATTTTGGTGATCATAAAGTATTCCTACTAGTCCCGTAGTCATGGTTCCTATAGGAATAGTTCCTTTTAAATAGGAAAGCTCAAATACTAGAAAGAGATTCATGCAATACAACATATATTATATACTTCCCTGTAGCCTTAGGGGTTATCTATATAGGAGCATTCAGGAAAATTAATCCAAATTAACTAAATATGTCAATATAAAATAAATGAGCTAAAATGCAATAAATCCTTGAGTGAACACTCTAATTCAGAGTTAGGGCTTGTCTGTATGGTCCCATAATGTGGATTAGAGGGATGTGAACTGTAGCACGCACTAATTGCGCTGTTCCATGTAGACCCCGCTCGTGTAAACTAAAAGGTATCTAGTTCATGTTAATGTAACCTTGGTTGAAGCGGGACTGTATTAACACAAACTAGGTATCTTTTAGTTTGCACTAGCAGGGTGTATATGGGGCAGTTACAGTGCACTACTTAAGTGTGTGCTGCAGCAGCTCACACCCCTATAATCTGCACTGCAGGGCTGTGTGGTGGCCTTAATTCAGTTTGGCTTAATTCATTTCCAAAAAAATTGTATGAAAAGCAGCTTCACTTTGGAAGTGAATTAAACTAAGCCAAATTAAGGCCACTTGAATTTTGAATCAGAGTTTCTATGTATGGTTTTAATGCAGTTTAACTAATCCACTTTAAATTCACATAAAAATTAATTCAGATTAACTTTCCTGAATATCCCTGTGTAGACAAGCCCTTTGTTTCTGGAGAAAAGAATGTTTTACAGTCTCACTCCTCCTTTGCTCCTCAGTAAGGTATGAAGGTTGAAGAGAAGTGCTTGTGCCTCTTCCTGTTGCTTAAAAATAGTTAAGTAGTTTGAACCTTTATTTCCAGCTTTTTATCCAAATTTTTGTGCTAAGGGAACTTGCATTTCCCATACAATTTTAGGATGAGGACTTCACTGAAGGAGGCAAACTTAGAGGCTTCTCATTTCCCCATTATTGTGTTGTACCCAACTTGTGGCAGGACAATGAGTGGCTGCAGCCATGCCATCTTAATTTGAACAGCTGTCTTTAATAGCCTTATTCTGCAAATTACTGCTGTGCATAATTTACCCCTTATGACTTGGACAGACAGCTGAATAGATACAGCAGAGCAGCATGTAAATATACTGAGTGAAATCCTGACTCCATTGAAATCAATGTGAAAACTCCCATGGATTGTAATGGGACTAGTATTTCATTCACTGTGTTTTTACAGATGCTGATTAGAGGATAATTTGCTCTTTACTAATTTTCATCCACAAAGGCCCCATGTCATCGAGACCCAGGAGCCCATTTGCTGCTCTCTAAACTGAGAAGGGGTTTTGCGCCTTTATTTGGTTGTCACAAAAAGAATGTGGCATTGACGGTTACACAGTTTCAGAAGTTTACACAGTTTAAAAGTATTACTATTTTTGTACAGTGTTGTTAATTAAATTATTCTACAGTGTTGCGTGATAATTTACAAATAAAGGTTTTGAGAATAATTTAGGTAAATATATATATTTTTAATGTGAACCAATAATATCTTTGGACAAATATAAAAATTGAATAGTTTGAGTGAAAAACAGTAACTTGAATTGTTTTGTTTTAATAGAATATACATTCTGCAATACGAATAATCAGTTTAAACAATTTTACACTATAAATATAATTTTGTACCTTGTAAATAAATATTTTCACCTTCTGTTCCATTTATATTTAAATTTAATGCTAATTATTCTCTTTTTGCTTTTCTTAGCTAATTCCAGTCTTCTTGGAGGTGGAGGTGGTAAGTTTTTGTTTAATGTTCTCTTTACTCTCAAAAACACTAAGTATGCTCTGAACAAAACAATATTCAGTAATGCCGATAACCACAATCAACACTGATCATCTTGTTTATGTACAGTAAGTTCCAAATGTAAAACTACCCGAATGGAAAGAAAACCAGATGAGCTTTTTATCCTTTACATATGGCCAGGAGGTTGTGACCATTCCTTTCAGATATGGACCTCGTAACTATCACTCATTGTCTCCTCAAGCTTTTGCTGTTATGCCGTGTTTTGTCTGGGCCACACGTTATAGCCATTCAAAAACCAAAGTTGGGGTATCGGAAGTTGTACTGGTACACTTATGATGTATTTTTGTTATTTCAAGGGCATCTGTGGCCCATGGATAGATATCAGATAAAACATTCAAGAAACTATAGAAATTGTAATTACTTAGTAAATAAAATTATGTTCAGACATATTTATCTCAGCTATTCATCCCATATCTGTGAGAAGAGTGCAGTAGAATAATACTTTATTTCTAATCTTTTATTTTTGTTGTTTTACTTTGGTGTGAACTCTTAAAATTGTGTTAGTGAGGCACAAACTTGTGTAGTGCATGACAGAGTGGCTTCTAATATTTTTCAGAAACAATATTTTTCCCTTGTAACACATGATATCATTTTGCTTTTCATGTATTAGTGTAGCCCTATGAGCCTACAAGAGTCAACAGTTGAAAAAAATCATGCAGGGTTAAATTTCAGCATTTCTCTTGCCTACTCTTTTTTCTGCAGGTGGGGTAGGGGGAAAGGCTCCAAGCTAGAAATTTCACAATATAGTAGTTGTATGGATAGCTATTAGTCTGATGATCACAGTCTGCATATGCAATTGGAAAGGGAAGGCTTCAGTAAAAAGTTTGCTGTTCCTTTTGAAACTCATGATTTGTTTTCACAACCTGAACAGTGTAAGCAACCATCATTTCTGATCCATGAAGAGTAGATTCTTATGTGAAAATGTGCTTCACAACTACATTGAGAAGGAGTTAGAAACATGAACAGATTTTTAGTCCAAGTACAGATCAGAATGTAAACCTACAATGAAGTGTTGTCTAATAATTTTCTGGCCAAGTTAGTGTGTTTCTATTTCTTTGGGGCAATTTGTGATGCACCAAATTTTGATTTTATTATTTGTATTCCCATTTGATAACTTTAAAAGTCAGTGCAAATACTCAAATTTCAGTCAGGTTTCTTGAGAAATGGTTATTGTAGAAAAGTTTTAGTTATTGACTTTCAGCAGTATTTATTCAGCTGGACTGTACCTCAGAAGTTGGTATCCTGTTACTGTGGCACCAGTCCTCTTGGGTCAGTCTCACAGACAAGATGATGACCAGTCTCCAACTAGGATTTTTCTTGCTTTTCATAGTATCCATCTCTGCTTTTGCAATTTGACTCAAAGCCACACTCAGAAAGGTGACCTTTGCAACCACATCTTGATACCAGAAGGCGAAAAAGACACTTGCTCCAAAAAGGCAGACACTGCTCTGGAATCTAAAATAAACTTGAAAGGAAGTGGGGAAATCGGTTAGTAAAACTTCAGAATTTCAAAATGGAATTCCTCAGAACCATCATAAATCAAGGCGTTTTCCAGGTATTGATGGCCCTGAGGATACCCAGTTTCAAATCCCCATCACTTATTCTCTTTAAAAGTACCTAGGGGTTGTGCTGAACAGATGGTTTTTCTGATAAGCTCTTCTCTGTTCAGCCTGGAATCTGACCTGAGAATGTTGGTAAAGGTCATGTTGGTCACGCAGTGACACACTCTCAAATGGGTTTCTGGGATTCTTTCTCTAGCTGACTAGTTTATTTGGCCACTTTCAGGACTGGGCCACCTAAATGGTACAGGAGTCACTACTTTTGTTCAGTTTACTAGGTCTCACAGAAAACAAGCAGCATCCTGGCTCCAGACTTCTCTTTATCCAACCAGAATACATACTGCCTTGGGTAAGAGTCTATCAGGATGGGGAGTAAATGTGGATTCCTGCTGAACACAGGGAATATGGTCTCCGATGGAAAGACAGTTTCCTATAAACACCCTTGAACTATAGGTTAGCTGCCTTACTGCTCAGAAGGCAAAAATGGGGGAAAAAAATCCTCAGAAGTCCAGTGAATACAGTGGTCATGTACCTGAACCATTGGGGTAGAAAAAAAATAAAAATAAAAAAACTCTCACCTCGCTCCTGTTTTCCTGGCTACCCGTGATTCTCCTCTCAGTAAGGTTCTGTTTATTCCAACACAGCTTTCCTGTACTGTGGGTGGGCTTTGGCTCCCAAGTTTCTCCTAGCAAAGGTGGAATAATGGGAACAAAGTCCTTTTTGTAGATCTGCTTGCAGTGAAATTCTGTTCCAAGTGCTTCCTCTTTCATGTGATGTTTTTTACAACACCATGAAATGCCTTGCATCTCAGAAAATTTTATCTGTTCTAAAATCTAGATTTCTTTTCTAAAATCTTTCCACTGTTGAACTCATAATAATTGTAATTAGATTGTGTGAAGAACCCTGATCTCATCTTTCTAAGTTTTCTAATGATCTATTAGAAAGAACTTTTTAAATAATTCTTTTGGAGAAGAGTTAATGGACCAAGTTTTTGATAAACATGTTAACAAGCTTGTCCTTTGGTTCAAGTGCCAGTGGCTTTGCATCACTGCCAGTTACTTTTGTGCCAAAAGAGACAACCAAATTTGAAATCCATCATCTGACCACATTATGTAAGTATAAGTGGGCTTCTTAGCGCCAAACTGATGATTGTCCTTAGATTCCAGTTTTAAATCTCTGATGTATATTTTATGACTGAATAAAGAGACATGAAAGATGCCAGACAACAATTATTCAGATAACTTTTTTTAAAACAAAAAATCAAGAAAGGTACACAGTTCTTTCAATGGTAGACTTCTATATTTAATGAAAGATTCTTTTTAAGACTTCTTTCTGCTTGTCAAATAACTCTTACGAAGTTCCCTGGAGTTCATTAAGAAACTTATGAGTGATCGTTTCTTTCTTTTAAAATTTAATTCAGTTTTTATTAAGAGACAGCCTGATTGACACAATTTATTTCACTTTTCACTTTATTTCAGATCCAAATTTTTCACCAGGTTTGCCACCCAACTGCTTCCATAAACTTGTGCAGGAGCAATTATTTATGTATTATTATTTGTTTCTAGTGTTACCCACAGTACCAGAGTGGATAATTGCAAAAGAAGGCATACACCCTACCCAGAACAACTTATTCTCCAAGGTCAATATTTTCAAAAGGAGCTATTGATTTCTGATGCCTCTATTTTTTTATGCCTAAATTGTAACTCCTTTAAAAGTGCCTGAATTTCAGAGCTGGTGAGGGGACTCAACGTTCTCTGAAAATCAGGCATCTTAAGATGTCTCCTTAGGTTGAACACTCAAAAATGGAGATGCTCAAAATCACTTCTTTTGAAAAATTAGGCCTAAAGTTGTGTGATGATACTGCACACCTTGTTCACAAGAGTCAAGTCTGCAGGATCCTGGAACCATTTTTTTTTTCTGCTTAGCAGTCCGTCTTTTCTCTTTTGTCTTTACCACTTCGTGTTGTTTCTCTGAAGGTATTGTCTTTCTTGATTTGCTGGACTTAATGAACCACACATTGCATGCTGATCTTTGGGTTGTCCTTCTTTCTGTTTATACATGATATTTTCAACTGAAGCCTATAAACTAGTTAGTAACAAACTAGCCTTTTTCTGTAGGTGTTAAATTTGTTCATTAAAGGTGACATTGGTGTATACTTACAACCAATGTCACTAACATTATTTATAAAGTATTTTATATGTATATGTAATGAGGGGTGAGAGGAGTCCAATTTAATATGTCTTCTTAGGAATTTAAGCACCACCCCACCCCATGTGAAGACACAGCTTATTACAGCAAAATAGTTATTTTACCAGTTTATCTTAAATCATTCCCCAAATGAAACTATACTGGAAGAACAACTTTTTTGCTGGTATAACCATGTCAACACTAGAGCTTTTGCCAACATAGTTATGCCAGTCGGAGGAAGGGGGAATCACACCCTTGATTGACATCTATGTGAGCAAATTTTTTGTGCAGTCTAGGCCTGCCTCTCCAGCCTTTAGCCTACAATTTAAAGAAATATAGTATGTAATCATAAACCATATATTTAACTTCTAAGTGCATTTCTTAACTATATAAATGAGGAGTGAAAAAGAAATCTCATGTTAGCTATTGTTTTTACTAGTAGAATGAAATGAAGTTCTGTGTTTTGCCAAGAACTAGATCTGATATACTCGTGTATTGTAAACCTTAAGTACTCTCTTTTAAGAGACAAAGGGGAGATTTACGCCAATCACTGCCAACAAACATTGAACATTACTACTTCGTATAGGACACTGAGGCCTGGTCTAAACTAGAAAATTAGGAAAGCATAACTATGTTGCTCAGGGATGTGAACAATCTACAGGTAGCATCTATGCTTAAGTACTCCAGCAGTGCAGCTGTAGTGTTTTAAGTGTAGACAGGGTGACCAGAAGGCAAGTGTAAAAAATCGGGATGGGAATGGGGGTTAATATGTGCCTATATAAGAAAAAGCCCCTAAAATCGGGACTGTCCCTGTAAAATAGGAATATCTGGTCACTATAAGTGTAGACTGGCCCTGAAGGACCTTTTCATACTTTATCAGTCCATAACATCATTCATTTTCCACACAGGCTCCTCCTTTGAACAAGTATTCACATTAGAGACCCAGCCCTTTTACATTATTTGTTTTAGTCATGATCCCAATGCGATATCAGTGGAAAGTTTGAGAGTACCTGTGTAGCACTGTCAAGCTTTTCTGATTCAAAGAAATAAACAACGGGTTGGGTTTTTTTGATAGAGTTAATTTACCTCTTCCTTCATCATGTCAAATAAAGTTAGTGACATTGGGGCATACAGTGGAATCTCAGAGTTATGAACACCGGAGATGTGATATTGCAGATGTATTCCTGCTTCCTTGGGGATGAGCGCTCTTCTGTGCATTCCCTCCGATCCCATTGTTACCCATCGGCATCAAGAAGCTGAAGCAGGATGCCTACTGTAATTGAAGGCGTCAGGCCACCTCACTTGACATTCTTGATGAAGTTGGTAATGGACTTCCACCCAAACATAACGATTCATTTACCAATACTTGTTTCCAAATTATCATAACCATAAAGCCAAAATAAAACCCCAATCACAGGATTCTATCATTTTAATTGACAGGGCAAACAAATGAGAGGTTCTCTGAGACTCTTGATATCAAATGCAGTAATGATGAGAAAATAGGCAGTTTCTGCGCAGAGAATTTGGAACTGGATATCTTTCTGCATCAGGACATGCTATGATCTTACAAATATTATAGTTCCAGAAAGTATTCTAGCTCATTCCGTCAGAGCTCAGGCTTCCTCTGCAGCATTCTTAAGTAATATCTCCATGATGCACATTTGCAAAGCAGCTTAAATGGTCGTCTTTGATTCATAGTTCCACAAGACGCTATGCCATCATAGCAATTGCTAAAGCTGATGCTGACTTTAGGAAATCCATCTTTGTCAAATCGACCCTTAATTCCGATCAGTACCATTTGGGAATCATCTGACATGGAATATAGATGTGCACAGTCATTTAAAGGAGAAAAATGTACCTCTACAATAACTATAGTGCTTCTAGCCTGCTGTGCACATATATGTTCCATGATCCACTTTCCTTCTCAACTACTTTAGATCTACTGTCATCAGGTTTCCAGTGTGAAAGAACTGATGGATTCAGGGCAGCTCTGTCTTTATGCTCTCTGAATGGATACTGCTAGCTAAAAATCTCTGACTCAACTGACTAGGTGCACAAACAACTGACGTGAAGTATATATGTATGCAACACTTTTTGAAGAATACCTGTTACTACTCAGATAAGTAATCACCGTTTTATTGATAATCTAATGGTCTAGAGCAGAATATGATCTTCTAAGACTGCTGAGTTCAGCTTGATAGTCCTTGTTCTCCATTCCAAGATCTGCATGAGGCCAGAGACGTATGAACTTCTCTGTATTACAACTCCTTTTATTTAACTCATTTCCAGAGTAGATCTCCGAGAGTTCTGTTGTAGACTAGACTTTTCTACATAGGTTATCTATTGAGATCAGTTTGGGGTTTTCTTCCCCTCATTCTTCCTTTATGATGTTTTTTTTTTTTCTTTGTCATGTCTTGCCAGAGAGGCTGTGTCCAATTATCTGGGCCGTCAGACTCAGCACTAATTTAAATGTTGTTGTGCATTTTTTCCTGTGTGTACTAAATCTGGATATGTAGTGAGAGGAGGTACATAAATACGTATAGTTTATTTTAGATGTTACAAAGGAAAACACTGATTGCTCTGTGTACCAGGAACTATACTTGCTCAGTAGATCTGATCTGGTAGATAATTCCCTCCAATACCTTCTATTATTTTATTTTAATTTAATTTAACTGCTTGGTCAATTTAATCCAAGTATGCTAGAGATCTGATTTGTTTCCTTGAGTTGTCGGGGTTGCTTAAAACAGACTCTGCCACTGCAGAGTCCAATTTTTGCTTAAATTATATGTATATATTGCTCTTTCATGGGTTGTTGACTTATCCTTTACTTAGCCATATATACACCAGTAGTAGAGGTTTCTGGATTGATTTAACTATACCTTTGGACTTAGTCATTCCTCATTTCTTTGTCTGATTGAATACTGTTACAAAGGTCCTTTAGAAAATAATAATTCAGTGATTGCTTAAATGATTCCACACACACAATTTTTTTTCTTGCAAGAATTGATATTAATGGATGATATCTGAAGTGCACTGTTCAGGTGTGTGTGTACCTGCCAATGTTCACTGATTACTTTTGTCTAGCTCATACATATTTAAAGTTGTGATCAGAACATGGTCCTTTAAGGCAATATTCATAGTATAGCCAATGAAAAATGAATCTGAAAATATTTTTTTGTCACAAATACGTTCTAAAATTTATAGTGTCCACAATATACCGACCTACTCTACTGCTTACAAAGCCTGTTACTGTTGGTACTTCATTCAGCCAGTGGGAGTCGCTAACCATAAGCTGACTCCACAGTTTTCTTAGATCATGCCTGGATATGGGACTTGAATGGAGTTCCCCTGCTTGGTAGGTGTTTGTGCTACTGGTATACCACGAAGTGGACAAATACAGTTTTTTATTTGATAGAATTAAATTTATATCCACCTACTAACAGAAACAGAATACATAACCTGCTGCAAAAATAAATAAATAAAAATGTACTTCTTAAGTTGCATGTGTATTAGAGCATGAACATATTTTACTTACACTTCAGGAAGCTACCCTGCTGAGTATATATACAGTACTGTGTCATTTCTTCAAAAGTGAGGCAGACCGTTAACTAATGATGATACTGGGATATATGGCCAGGACCATCTCTAACTTTTTGCCACCCCAAATGGGGATGTGGGAGGGAAGCCACCTGAGTGCCACCACCGAACCAAAAAAAATAAGATGAGGGGAGCCGGAATGTGCTGCCCCAGGATTGGACGGAATACCGCCCCTTAAAATGTGCCACCCCAAACGGAAGGTGGGGGGGGGGGGAAGAGCCACCTGAGTGCCACCGCCGAACCAAAAAAAGAAGGGGGGGCAGCCAGAATGTGCCGCCCCAGGATTGGACGGAATACCGCCTCTTAAATGTACCACTCCAAGCACTCCAAGCACATCCTTCCTAGGCTGGCACCTGGAGCCAGCCATGTATATGACCGCCACAAGAAAGATTTAAAGGTGTTGATCATGACAGATCCAAGCAGGAAACTGTGGCGAAAGAACTTTTTCTTCTTTGCATTGTCTGTTCTTGAGGTAAAACACCAAGAACAAAACTTACAATACATACTTATAAATCATAAGATCTTGATGTAATCCCCACCCCCAAAACAGTGCATGATGTACACAGTAATATATATTTTACCTGAATTTATTCAAATGAAGAAATTAATCACATTCTCCAAACATTTTGACCTACGATATATTTACATTTTCCTTTAAATCTGTTCTTTATAAACATACAGTAGACACTTCTGGTTTTGTTCTATACATTTACTTTCTAATTTTGGAATCTCTGTGTGATGAGATTTTTGCAAATTCGGCTTCTCTCTGAGAAATCCAGTTCCTTTGTCCCATCTCTGGAGTACCTCACTTTTAAAGGTATGGTAGTATCTGTGCTCCTCAGTATAGGAAAGATAAAGGCGAGTCTGCAGACAGATGCAGGAAACAATTATTTTTTCACTTAACAAGAAGCAGGGCAAAGGTCTTAAACTACATATGTTGGGAAATTAGACTATTTGTTGAAGAACATGGTTCCTACCATGAAAAGTGAATTAGAGTGTTAGAAAATGGCACATTCTGCTGTATGTTTATAATTAAAAATGAACTAAGCCAACTGTTGGAGTTTGTGTTTATATATTTACCAGGCTCCTAAGGTTAACTTGAAATAAAATACTTGCCTAGTATCCTTAAGGTAAGATCTACAAACTGAGACAACTGTCACATTTACTCAGTTTCGTGCCCAACAACCTTGACAATGTCCCTTTCAAAACAATAAGAATGAGCAGAATGCTGCACTGAAGACGTTTCGTTTGATTTCAGAAACCATTCCGGACCTGTTTTTCACGTTAAAGGCTTGATCCTATTTTAATTGATATCAGTAGCAAAACTCTCATAAACTTCAATGGGAGCAAAAATAGGATTAGTCTCTAAATGAGGAAATATAAATCTTTTTGGCAAATGAAGGTCTTTTGATTTCTATTTTCCTGGCTTTGAGTTAAAATCTTATTCTTTAAATCAATAACTAATAAAGTTTGCATCATGTAATTTAAATATTGCATAAAGAGTAGAAAATAATGTTGCCACTGTTTTGGAAACCACAATGTTAACATAATTTTGTCATAGTCTAGATATAAATTAAAAATTCACAAATATTTTGCCCTAAATGTAATTTTCTGCCATTAGGCGTAATTGTCTGCAGCCCAAACAGATTCAGACAGGCAGTACCAATGAAACGGCTTTATTAAATGTTTGAGCTTCAGACAGAAATAGAAATACTTCACTCTACCTGACAACTCTGCTAAGGTTGTCACTATAGGGTAGAAGGAACTAGACTCAAATTATGCCAAGGACTTTTGCTAAACTGTATAACATTCCTTAGGACAAAATGAACAAGAGAAGTGTTTCTCCTAAGGCCAAAGCTCCATATATTATGGAGCAAATTATACTTAAACTCTATGGCTGTGACCCCTGAAACATATAGTAAAGTTGCACTGAATTCTGTAGCAAAAGTTTTTAATCACTTGATAACCTTCAATTTTTATAAAATACCCAATGAGGTGAACAATATACCCAGCACCTAACACTAGGAGCTCTGCAGGAGGGGTAGAATATACCTGTGTCCAGTATCACCAACCCCAAACATTCAAAAACCATGGATAAGGCCCCAAAAAATCATGAGTTTTTAAAAAATAATAATAAATAAATAATGTGGGTTCTTTTTGCTTGCCTTCAGGCTTCTGAGTCTTCAGGTTACACTTGGGTGACATTTTCGAACTTCGCTCTGCAATCATGAAGGCTGAAAAAAATTTCAACTTTGTATGGGACTGGGCTACAGCTTAGTAAACATGTGTCAGGACAATTGACAATGAATCAATTAATCCTTGAATGAGTGTTCTGTATGTAATATACACACAAAATACTAAGTTAAAAGAGTATTATTAAGATTGCAAAGTGAAATTTAGGAAATGCCAGAATCAATGTTCATTTTTATTTTGGTCCCCTTATTCATATGCATTATGATAATCTTTAATTGCATGATCACCCAGGAGCCCTGCCTGGGTGATCATGGGCACTGCTTATTTAATGAGCAGCTATTCAGTATTTTGTTTTATCCTCACTGTTCAGTGTGTGGCCCAAGGGCAAACCCTGCTCTGAAAACAGAAATATTAATTTCCTCATGGGTGTAATCATGATAGTAACTGAGTGTTTTGCAAAGATTAATTAATTTGTCTTCACAAAATGCCTGTGAGGTGAGGGGATAGGGTGTTGTTCACATTTTATCCACAGATGATGAACTGAAGCACACAGCTGAAGGTCAAAATTTTCCACTAATTTTGGGTGCTTAATTTGAGAATCTAGGATCTGACTTTTCAGAGTACTGAGCACTACATAGCACTTACTATGTTGAAAGCACAGTTCCTGTGATCAGACCCCAGGGTCTCATGTCAGGCACCTAGAGAATGAGGAACACACAATTAATAACCACCTGCCAAGTTTGGTTTAAGGAACTTGCCTGGTGTCACACAGGAACTTTTTGTCAGAGGCAGGGATAGAATCCAGTTATCAAGGGCAGCATTCAACTGCCTTAACCATGAGGTTACCCATTCTCTTCCTGTAATCCCCTGTCATTCCTTAGGCACCTTTCAACCTCTGCAACCAATAAGACAGGGGCCCTACACACATCAGTCTTTCAAACGGCCCTGATTCATCTCCAGAGCAGCTCCAGATTCAGCCATCTCCCCTTTAGGGTGGTGCAGGGGGATTCCTCAAATCCTAGAATTGAAGTAAAAATTGCAGGCTCCTCAACTTCAGTGGATAGGAGGGGAAAATAATGTCCATCAAGCATAGGGAGGTGCAGTAATATGGAGCTTTTCCCTTTCCCACCCCTCCCAACTACTGATATTTTTCTGAGGTGGGATAAGGGGTTGAGGTCTGTAGGATGGGAGTGGAGGAGGCCTTTCTGCTTGCTAGAGTGGCATAGCATACAACCAGCAAACATGGTCTTTTGTGGCTTGAACAACCCTATGTATATTTATTTGTCCTATGAGGTTGGTCCTAAATGTTTCATTGCTTTCCTATTACACAAATGGAAACGCTGAATTCCAAAGCCTACAGATATCACTCCTGATTCACAGAGGAGGAGGTAGAAAGCGGTTTTCACCCTTCTGCACAAGGTGGCACTTACAGATATACCTCACTGGATTATTCATGACTTCTGTGTATCTTTCTTTAAAGTCTGTCTGTACTCACACTTTGCAGGTTTATTTCAAGGTTAGTGTTTTACATATAGTCACTTGGAATGCTAGTATACAGTGGACTTGATGCACTGTAGTTGGCAGAGCCCAGGCTGCGTATCCCTCCAGTGGTGAAGAGGACACCTGAGAGAAGTCCGATAGTGCAAGTTACCCATAACCCCTGCTCTGTGGGAGAACTTGGAGCCAGCTGTGGGTGGGGTGGGGTAGGGGAGGGAGAAAATTTCAGAAATCTGCAGCATGTGTAAATTAAAGCTGCACTCCCTACCTTGGAATCCCTGGAAAGAAGGAAACAGTGCTACTACTGTCTGTATTTGTAGGGGATACAAAGTGCTCTCCCCTCTTTATCTGTGGGAATGAATCAGAAGTGATGCTTGTAGGCTTTGGCGTCGCATTTTTACATTTGTATAAAAAAGAAAGCACTGACATACTAATGATGGCAATTTTCTGTTTGTAGCTATATCTAATTTACTTAAGTTTCTTAGGATACAATTGTTTTTTCCCCTCATGTTTAATAATTATGTGGGCACCAGGTGCAATTAATACTATTTGAACTCAGAGGAAACCATTTTTTTCTTCACCATTGTGTAAATCTTTTCCTGTGTCTTTCACTTTGCAATAAAAAATGCACGTAGTGTTTAGTAGTTTCAAGGAATTATCAACATCCATGTTCCTTGCTTTACGGAAGTGTCACTAATGATGGCTGGAAGTTTCTATTAGTTCAATTTAAATATGTTTGGAACTGCTTTCCACTCTGTATTTTTAGTTGCATGTGTTGCAATAGCTTAGAACCCATTAAATTTTCCAGCTCTGGTGCTGATTTGGGGTTTGGCACATATCCCACATCCCATGACAGATCTTCCCTGTTGATTTGAAAAAAGGGTTAGAACTAAGAAAGGGTCTCTTGTTCCTGAATCTAAGGGTATGGTTACACTTACAAGATTATAGCGCTATTGGTTATAGTGGTCCCCTTATACAGTAATATGTATAGCGCTATTGTATGTCCACACTCAGACGCGCCAGCGGTATAGCATGGCCACATTTGGGGCACTTAATGCGGCATTAAGAGCAGCGCATTAGAGCAGGTATCCCAGCATTCAGCTGGGTGCAACGTGCTTTTTAAACGAGGGGAGTGAGGGGGGACGCGTTGTGAGTATGTGGAGGGAGAGAGACAGTGGTTTTTCTGTTCTTCTGAAAGCCTGTCAGCGAGCCTCCGTTCACAGAGCGCTTTGTTTTCACACAGGCTCCCTCCTTAAACATTTGCATTGCTTATCTGCCGAGTTAAGAGAGAAACTCTAAAGAGGTACTTCCGCATTCCTCCAGCCGAGTTCAAAACAAAGGGAAGAGACGTCAATTGCCTTAAATGGCTGT
Organism: Dermatemys mawii; assembly: GCA_007922305.1. NCBI lineage: Eukaryota > Metazoa > Chordata > Testudines > Dermatemydidae > Dermatemys > Dermatemys mawii. The sequence goes on from ML677359.1 coordinate 7,670,956, forward strand.
AGGCATCTCCAGAGATCACTTGTAGCGCAGTGGGTGTCCACATTCTTGCTGTAGCGCTACAGCAGCTGCGCTACAGCCCTTATTCCCCATGCAGAGGTGGATTACCAGGAGCGCTATAACTCCGCGGTTATAGCGCTCTACGTGCCTTGCCAGTGTGGACGGGGAGGAGGTTATAGCGCTTGTGGGGGCTTTATAGCGCTATAAAGTGCCAGTATAACCAAGCCCTGAGCTGCATGGAATGCTGGTAGGACTACACCTCTGCTTGCCAACTTAGCTGTGAACTTTTTGCCATCTTTAACAATTCCTTAGACAGGTTGAAAGACAACCTGGACTAGAACTGTTTGCTCTAGAATAAATCCTATATTACTTTAAAGGTTGAGAATTTCACCTTTGAGATGATGCAAAAGACAGTGGTCAGAGCAAATAACTCTCATAAAATTGTAATGTGATGTTTTTTAAAAAAAGGAGAACAGGATTTCAATAGTGTGTTTGATGTACAATGGTAATTCAATTAACCCATTAATGACAAGTAAAACCTGTAATTTCATTCTGTTTTTTTCCAGCATTATTGTTTGCAGGAGTGCTGGAACAATTTTATTGTGGGGGTGCTGATGACGGAAACCATCAAAACCATTTATTTGATGTTTGTTATTACTGTTTCAAGCCAGGAAGTATGGCAGCTCCCCTGTTTTAGCAGTACTGATTGTACATCTGTCTTTGTATAAACATGGAACTAAACCAAAATAGAAAAATGAGAGAACAATTATAAATTAATTAGTTAAAAAAAACTATATATTCATGTTAACTCTTGTTACTAATGAATGATTGATTGTCTACTATGTATTATCTTCTATCCAGGGACCCTAAAGTTCTCTGCAGCATAACAAACTACACACTGTGCATAAGGGTCACTTCATTCATCTCTAAGATGAACAGCAGTATTTAAGCAGCACAGCAACACTACACAACAGTTCAGTTGAAACTGGTGGTAGGCAACGTGTAATTACGTACATGAAATTCAGCTACTCACCAGGGAAGTACTTGTACTGTTGAGAAAACAGCCTGTTGTTATCTGTAGTATTACATTAGCCCTGAGAAATCCCATTGTGCAAGTAACTTTACAAAGTAAAAGATGGTCCTTGTTCCACAGGGATAAATAGTCAAAACCATTTAGCATGGGAGGTAAACAGAGGCACAGAGAGGGGAATCGTCTTGCCTAAGATCAGCAAACAAGTCAGTGGCAGAACCAGGAATAGGACCCTAAGTCCCATTTCTATTTCAGTGCCCTAAGCACTGGACCACACTGCCTCTCACACAGCCTGGATTCCTACTTCATCAGTACCTTGCACAGCTTCATTTTTACTGGTTCCCTTGACAGAGTACTTGTTCGTTAGTATCCTAGAAAGGGAAATTCAATATCACTTTCTACAGCAGGTAAGTATTCTTTGGTTGTCTTTCATAGGAGAGCCAGTCAGATTTGACTTTGCACAATTTATGAGAATTGATGAGATTATCACCTTCAGTAGTACATTTGCGTGATCAGTTTTCTATTAATCAGTAATCCAATATATTAGTACAATAGGAAATGGTAGATTTGTAAGAACATAAGAACAGCCATACTGGATCAAACCTAAGGTCCATCTGGCCCAGTAACCTGTCTTTCGACAGTGGCCAATGCCAGGTGCCCCAAAGTAAATGAACAGAACAGGTAATCATCAAGTGATCCATCCTTTGTCATCCATTCCAGCATCTGGCAAACAGAGGCTAGAGACACCATCCCTGTTCATCCTGGCTAATAGCCATTTATGGTCCTATTCTCGATGAATTTATTTAGTTCTTTTTTGAACCCTGTATATCCCCAGAGTACATGGGATTTGAAGTTTTGTTGTGATTGGACCTGCTAAAAAGGTGCTTAGACTTGTTTAGCCCACTGGATGGTATCCTAGTACCTGTGTGAGGGAATCCCCTGGGGGATTACAAGAAGGGAAGAGGAGTCAGTATTTTCATAGAGGACTGAAGTAGACTAAATGGAGAGGGGCTATGAGAAAGAAAAAAGTATTTTTTAGCTCACATGTTGTCTCAGCATAAGCAGCATTTGAGACCTGAAAAGGAAATTGTGATTTGCTGTTAGTATTCACTTTCTGTTTTGTAACTACATATTTTGCCAAGTAGTGTAGACTTGATTCACACTCTGGATTGTTTCACAAGTACAAAAGTAGAATGTGGCATAAAGATGTAAACTGCCTGCAACCTTCATCTTGTAGGAAGAGTCTCAGAGCTGTCAGGTACAGCCCAGAAAATGGACTCAGCATCTCCCCTGTCTAGCCTCTGCCTCCTACGAGGCCTGCAATTTAAAAGTATAAAGCTGCCCTTCCCAGCTGGAAACTCTGTGGGATAGAGATGTTGCTACTGCCACCAACCTTCCCCAGGAATGAATGTAGCAAGTGCAGGAGATGTAAACATCTAACTGCGTGCCATAGGTGTCATAGTAGCTTGGTATGTTCATTGTGAAGATTCACATTTTCCCCCTGGATGGCAATAACTTGTCAAAATCTTCATTATTTTTTTTAAAAGAATGATATTTTGTTGAACAAAAATCTTCTAGGAACTGCAGAGACCCTATTATCCCCCATTGTTTCCTCCATCTCTATTTTGTGTAGTGTGGAGCTGAGGGAATGACAGTGTCAATAACCGGTGTGAATCTCTCTTCACCACGCTCCCTTTCTGATTTAACCATCTGACCAACAAATAACGGTTGGAGAAGGAAGGAGAAGCGAGCAGGCAATTTGACAGTCCTGAGATAAGTTTAGGAAGAAGCTCCCCATATCCCAGTGGCTCCAGTCACATACTACATACAGCAGGGCTGGAAGAGGAATAGAAAAGAGGAGGATGTAAGATGCCAAATTTATCATGCTTTTCACTTCCTGTCCCACTCCCTCTGCTCCCAAGCTCACGCTATGACAGTCAGCTGTGTGTTGTTTGCTATGCCACCAAACTTTGACAAGGTAACTCAACTGTGAAGGAGAGTTGGTTTCATGGCTGAATGCAGAACCATTTTTGAAGCAGATGCTTTACTAGTGATTTTTGCTTTTCACATTTTTACTGGCATGAGATTGACACAGTCTATTGCTTTTATGCTAGATTCAAACAACTACGGAAGCCAAGTCTACTGCTTATTTTGAATGAAGCTTTCAAGTATTGTTAATGTTGTTAGAGTTTCCTCCTTGTGCTGAGGGACCACAGCTGTTTCATGTTTGGGCTAGGTCTTAGTCTGAAAGCTTCAGGTTCAAACTCCACCCCTTTGATGACATTTCACAAATGTGTTCAGAGGCATCCATTTTCCAGGCTACTCTTTTAACTAACCTATGATTATGCACTGCATCAAAGAAATGCGTTCCCCTTGAACAACTTTAAATCTACAAATAAAATATACATCAATGGATTACAGTAACTTATGCTAACATACCATTTCTTCAGAAAGAGCACTTCAGGGACAGAAATGTGATGTGAAAAATAATAAACTTGAATACTAGCAATGGTTCTTATTAGAACAGTGGTCAGGTTGGTACACCCTCTCCCAGGGGGGTGTCGCCTGCCATCACATCTATTCCCCGACCCACATCACTCTAAGGGCCACAGGGTCCTCTTCATGACACAGCCATCCGGCTGTTTCATGATCTGTACTCCCCTCTTCCGGGGGCCCTGCAGTCAACTGTCCATCCACTTCCCCTTGGTGACTGCAGTCAGTTGTCTGCCACTCCCCAGTGGCAAGTGGGAGGGACCCAGGCTGACCCATTACTCAGGTTACAGACCAGGGACCCTGTACATGGCAACCATTTGCTGCATCCCCTTCAACTGCTTAGTGCATATTCCTGGGCCACTTTCTGCAGCCCCAGCACCTTCTTTACCCTCACCCCAGGGTTTCAGCATGCCACTTCTAGCAGCCAGCCAGGAGCTTCCTCTGTTTCCACTGTTCTTGCCAGCACTGTTTTGTCCAAGGTGCTCGCTACTCTCCATCTACAAGGCACCCAGTCCTCCTTTCTTGAGCCTCAGAGAGTAACTGCCCCTCCTCTGCCCTGCATCTCTCCTTATATGGGCCTGCTGGACCTGGATTGGCTGCTCCTCACAGCCTCTCTCCTATTGGCTCATTCCCACACGGCCTCCCTAGGGCAGTTCTTTTTAGATACCAGGTACAGTAATCATCGTAAGGCATTTGTCCACACTTCATGTGCCATCAGGGCCCTGGCTGCTTTTCCTTACCTGTAGTTATCTCATACTCCCTGTTTTTGGAGTGATTTCCTCCATTATTTCTGGACCCTTGTTCTATTGCCTGTTCTTTTTAACTTACGGCAACAAAGAAGCACCAAAGCATATTTGGATGATTACACATATCATACACAGTGTCTGTATAATCTGGAATCAGAGGGGTAGCCGTGTTAGTCTGGAATTGCAGAAGTGACAAAGAGTCTTGTGGCACCTTAAAGACTAACTAAAGTATTAGAGCATAAGCTTTCGTGGGCTAATACCCATGTTCCGACAAAGTGGGTATTAGCCCATGAAAGCTTATGCTCTAATACATTAGTTAGTCTTTAAGGTGCCACAGGACTCTTTGTCACTTATATAATTTGGCTTATCTGCCATACTGTAGGGACACTTGAAAATATATTTTTTGACTGCATTGCTAAAATGTGCTGACCTCATTAGAGGAGAAGTGTCACACATGGCCCCTGAGCAACATTTTGGCTTCCTCTTTTTTTAAGCATGAAAACATGGTAAGTTGTATTATTTCAGGAGAGTGAACAGCTTGCTTCAGATCCAGTATTGGTATTTGTCCTTGGGTTTCTTTATTCTCCCAAACTGAGCATGTCACTGCAGAATTCACATTTAGATCTCCAAAACATTATGCCAAAGCAGTTTCAAAAGCTTTAAAACTAGATTCCTCTCAGGCAAGTGCTTTAGATTTGGTTTCATACAGACACACACAGAAAAAGTTTATTTTTATTTTGTCAAGTAGACATAATTATATGTGTGTGTTTCTTTTGGTAAATTAGTGTGAATTCTGTTGATGTTAAATTATAATATTTGACTAGAAACCAATAATGGGCTTAAATTTTGTGCAACTATTTGGGTTAAACAGATTTTTTTTTTATTTTTTTATTAACCTCTATGTATAGAACAAATGTAATTGATTTATTAAATATTTGGGAAACCTTTTTGTTAATCCTTATAACAGGCTTGCACCCTTTGAAGTATTGAAACTCAGTGTTTAAAGAAAAAGTACTGAAATACTGCAAGCGTTAACTGGTTTAAATATCACAGTTATCCTCATACAACTTGCAAGGACTTAGAGTTGGTATAGTTTAGTGCTACTGTATATCATTGTACTATGGTAATCAGTGACGTGTGAAATACAGAATTGTAATGAAGTGTGGTTGGACACACAATTAAAAGTTTGATGTAATTTATTGCTCACCATGCTATTTCTTTCCTTCTCTTTCCATAGTCTATGTCTTCTCAGTCCACCCATCCTGTGCCTCACATACTTGATCTCAAATACTTTGCTCCAGTCTCTGCAGAGGGATCTGGGGTTCCTCTCTCCCCTTATTTTAAGAGGGTTGAAAGTGTGTCCTCCTTTCTTAGAGCAGGCCACAAGGGCTCTCTCTCCTCTAGGGTATGAGAAGGGTGTCAAGATTAATACTGTCAACTTCGTCATTTCAGAGGTTGCTGCTGCTTCTCTTCTCACTGTGGGGAGAAGGGCTGAGAGGAGAGGCTAAAGCGGCTGAATGAATGAGAGTTGTGTTCTGCATGTTCTGCTGCTTCTGCCTGTCCTGCTCTTATTGATGGCCAAACTTTGTGTACTGGCTGAGTACAAGACTAAAGTGGCATAGCACAGATCAGAGCTCCTACATCTTAACAGTGGATCGACAGGGTCATCGTCCCCCAAGTGTGGTGGGGACACTAGGTAGGATTTATGTGCCTATTGGTGAGAAATTTTCTATGTATAAGTTCAAAACCACTTTTTACTCCTTTAATAGTTCAAGGTAAGCTTTATTCAGTTTAGTTTCAGTCGCATTCATGTTTCAGCCCATTGACTTTCTTCCGAGTGTTTTTGCAGAGAACTAATCTAATCTTTTTTTTTAAGAAAAAAAATCCCTTTCATCTTTGCAGGGAAATGGGTTTCTTTATGTGTAGTGACCTGGCTCAACACCTGACAACTATTGTGTCACTAAAAGTTCCTCATTATATCTACCTTAGTCCCAGCTTACAGGCCACCTGGAGTGCTTCATTATTGATGTGAACTTCAGGTTCAATTTTCAGATATAGGCAGGTGCATTCACACTAGCCATTCCAAGCTTGTGACATACGCCTATTTAAGGATTTGAATGAATGATGCTGAGTGCTTCTAAATTAGTATGGTATGCCTATCATTTTAGTATCAGCTGTATCAGGAAGGTGGAATAAACCTGAGATTTTCAAAGCAGTCTAGGGGATTTAGAGACCCAACTTCCATTATTTTTAAACTCTTTTCCTCTTAGCAGTCATCCTGTTTGTGTAGATTGCATTCAGTATTCCACCTCAGCTAAAAGGTATGGAGAAGTAAGAAAGGAAGGAAGAAAGAAAGGGAAGGCCATGTAGTTAAAAACAATAAGATGTGCCTGGTGAAGTCTCTGGCTGCTTACTAAGGGGTTGACCATGTCTTTAAATGTGGATGATAGTGAAGTGGCAAGCAAACATGGAAGGGCCAACCAGTTCTTGATCCAGTTACAGTATAGGATGTAGGGCATTCCTGTTGCTGCAGTAAGGATGCCATCCAAGTATAGATCCTTAGGCTAAAAAGAATTGTTTGAATTTGATATTGAGCATGTACTTAGGCTTCTTTTTAAAGGATAAAATATATATGCTCCAACATGTGTATTTATTCCCAGACACATCTGCAGGGGCAGTGAGAGCTAACATAAAATAAAATGATGAAGGCAAGTTTGTGGTTACTAATGCTTTAGAGCAGTTACTTGGGAATCATGAGATAATTACAAGCCTTTAGAATGATCTAGTGTCTCCCTGAAGCAAGCCTCCTTACTATTAATGGAAGCTACATTCACCTATCAAGAGGGATACTCCAAAATATTTTGCTTTGCCATGTTCCTGAGGTCATCATCAAGTGGTATGTTTATGCACAAAAAAGGAAGTAAATGAGCAATTTAATTAACATTTAAAAGGGAAGGTACTTAAATTGGGATGGAATATTTCTTTTAAAAAAGGTACTACTAGGCTGTTACTACTAAGTGTAAAAAATCCAGTGGCTTTCAGACCATTACTCCCCAGAAATTCTTAAATCACTACACCTGCAAAAAATCATCCACCTTTCCATGCTGAAATGGAAAAATGTGACTTGATGACATTGAATCCCTGCTCCTAACTTGTCTTGCTTACAATCTAAATAGATGAACTGCTAAAATTGGGAGGAAGGAATGTGACAAACAAGCACATGGATGGCTGGCAACTTTATATTAGTTCCTTTATTTTTTTGACTGGAGTATGTAGTGGTGCAATGGGAGAAGGAGGAAAGCCAACAAAAATGAGCTCATAGGAATAATGGAGTGGGTAAGGCAAAGAGGCAATGGGTTAAAAAGAAAAGGGAAAGAAGAGATTGCAGGATGGTGAGGAGCAGGGAGGACAGGAAATGTGAGTCTGGGAGCTGAGGGAATATGAAGGAATAGGCAGGAAGGGGTTGGAGTAAGGAGTTTCAGAAACAGCCGATAGTGTCTTCCTTGAAAAAAAACCAACATTAATTGCCTGAAGAAAGCTCTCTGTTGAAGGCCAAATCTTGTTACGGACTTAAATTACGCTCTTTAAACCAACAGAGTAAAGCATACTGTGACAGGGTGGACAGGGTGTGGAGGCCTCATGACCCTGCCTCATTCCACCCCAGAAAACAGCTATAGAGAGGCCATAGACAGGCTGCCTAGAGCAGATGTGTGGGACAAAGCCAATGAGGGGGCTGCAGGGAGCAGCCAGTCAGGGCTCAGCAGGCTCATATAAAAAGAGCTGCAGGGTCAGCATGATTTCAGTGTGTTTTCAGGGACCAGGGGAGCAAGAGGTGCTCCTGGCTGGCTGCAAGGGCTAAGGCAGGTAGTTGCTGACAGGAACTGGGGAAGTGAGGGAAAAGCTTCTGACTGGCTGCCAGGACTAAATGAAGATAGTCTCTGAGGAAATGTCCCAGAGAAGCAAAGTTAGTTAAAGGGATGTGGCACATGATTGCTGCTTACAAAATCCCTGGGCTGGGACCCAGACTAGTGGGCAGGCCCGGGTCTCTCCTCCCTCTCACCCCAACAACCATTGGGGAAGTGACTGTGCCCTGAGAGAAGGGAATTTGAGCAGGCCTAGAGAAGGACCTTTTACCCCCCCTGGAAAGGGGCTGAACTGAGACTGATGCAGCTGGAGATCTGGGGTCAGGCAAAGCGTTTCCAAGGAGGAAGTCCTGGGGGTGCAGCTCTATCTCAGAGCAGAAACCTTCACACATAAGCTGGCCCACTAGGTACTGAGGCTCTATTAGTCTGGTAAAAAGCTGAGCCTAGGGAGTGCTGCAAGAAGGATACACCAATCGAGGGTACTGAGATGGACCCTGTTGGTCTGTTTAAAGACTGAGCCCAGGAAGGGCTGCAGGACCTTTTGGATTGTGTATCCTGGAAGGGGTTTGTTTGTTTGCACACAGACTGTGTGTGACTCAACCAGAGGGCCAAGTCACCCGAGACCCATCTGACAGTGCAGCAGCTGACAGGGGCACCATGCGCCAAGAAATTGAGAACTGCAGGTACGCAAGCACTCGACCGTGGGGCTGCTTATGAGACGTGGGTGCCACCCCATTACACATACTAGTCTGTAGTTTAAAATAAGTAATGAAATATTTTAGCATGACTTTTTTGTAAATCTTCATAAGTGAACCCCCAACAGTGATATTTCTTTTCTCTCAAATGCCAGAGGACAGAGTTTCTGAAACCTCAGATAAATTTACATATAATTATGTAACTTTGTGTGGTTAACGTCTTCCTAGTAGTCTTAGTGTGCTTAAAATGCACATATGCTAGCAGTTTTCTCTTTTGTGCGTGTATGGTGGTGTATCTGTGTTCCAGAGGGTGACAGGAGAGCCTGCTGTAGTTGAGTTTGAAATGACAGATGGGTTGAGGAGGTGATATTTGAATCTAGAATATTTTTAGGCTAGAATTCAGATTTGGGTCCAATGGCAAAGATATTTTATGAGCTGTTCTGATTAATATTTGTCATGAATTGAAGAAATCTTGGGATACCAACTACACTCGTGACGTTAGCCCTATCTTGGGCCAAAACATTCATGAGAGTGGCATTTTTTGAGATGATAGATGTATGAAGTTTGAATCCGTAAAATCTTTCTTGTTTGAATATAGCCTGGATCTAAAACTGTAGAATCTGACAAATTAGATTGAAAGGGTTTGGAATTCACAATTCTAGTTTTAGTAATTTCCATTGTACTTAACGAGACTATGGCTTTCTTGTTTCATGTGAAATACATTGGATTTTTTTGTATTATGTTTTAAAAAATGATACATTTAAGGGAGTGAGATGTGTTCTTCATACAATTACATAAGATAGGTCCAAAGGTCTTTATTTTTCATTAAGGACTTACTCTTATAATAAATAATGATGCAGAGATGTTTGTTGTTTTGTGGTGAGATGTATTACGAAAAATACCATCTCTTTCAATTCAGTCATGTGTGATGTGACGTTGTTGCCCCAAATATTTCTTACCATATGAGCAATCACCATGAATGAAAACTAGAAATCATTTGTGTTAGGGCAAGAAGCAATGCAAGCTTCAATAAGGTGACTTCACAAAACTGTCACATAGATATTTCACTTGAGACTTTCTAGTTTGACCTCTATCTCACTCATCCTGTCTTTTCTCAGATTAAACAGAAGAGAGGGAATTTGCAAACCCCTCAAGAAAACTGACAGTTCCTTGTAGAATGTAGCCTATTTCTAATTTCCATATATTTTCCTTCGGCGGAATGGATCTCGGAGAGCACATTAGCCTTCAACCTTGGCAGGTGTGAAAGTAAATCTGCAGCATTATGACTGAAATGTTACACCTTCTTCTTCTGAAACTGACATGATAGGTGACAAATGACAGAAGCGTTACTGGGTCAGGTGAAATCTTAGTCATAATCCCTTTCCCTCTACTTTTCGCTTGTGTAGCAAAGAGAATCCTTTTTCAAGGATTATTAGCACCATCTGCTACAAAATTCCTTGGGAAGGACAACATGTGCTTTTTAGATTCACATTCTAACACTAGAATAGGCATAGAAAGGGCACAAACTCAGAAGATATTGTAAATGAGTACCTACTCTGGTTCATTATTTAGTCAGTCCCTTACTGAGGATATATATTACTATTATCCCATTTTAATTTAAAAATTTAATTAAGTGAAACTTTTAAGCCACATAGTTTTGAAGGAGTAAGACACTGGACTGATGATGTAAATTGTGCAATGAGACCTAGCAATATGTGAATGGTCTGCTTTGCCCTTGGTTCCTGAGTAACGCATCTCCGTCTCCACATTATTGGGTTTTTTTGCCCCCGCCTCCTCTTTCCAGCGCAGCCCACCTTTTTAGGCTCCAGTTTCTCTTTACTTCATTCCTGAGGCACATCTTCCACTGAAGAAGACCTATGGAACAGTGGGTCTTCCCCTCTTCAGTGGGCTACTTTTGCCTGGATGCCTTCCCCAGATTGCTCACAGGAGTGAGAGGCAGTCTCCCTGGTTAATCAGTGGATACATAGCTTGACCATCCTGTGAGGTACCAGGGCTAAGGCAGACACTTGGAGAAGGGTCCCCAAAGATAAGGAGGGCAAGAGTTCCTACTTTCACCCCAGCTCAACTCCCATCCCTGATTTGGTATTTGACATTTTTATGAGGCCAGATAAGAGTTAGCCCATCCTCTCAATTGACACCCTGAATTGATACATCTCATCTCATGTCATTACTGCCTAATTTGAAAAAAACAAAGGTGAGCTCTGAGATCCTTCAAAAAAACTGGTAGTGGTAAGTGCTTGGCACCTAAAGTTTCTGATTGCAGAAGCCATTGGAACCTGGGAATGAATCTACCCCCATTGTGCTTTAGAGTGAGGCGAATGCTGATTGAGTTGTCAAGTTATTACCTCCTCAGATTAGATATTGAGATTTATGTTTTGATTATTATTCAATGCAGCAATGGTGTCTAGAAGTAGCTTAATGTAGTGGTTTGGACATTTCAGTTGCAGTGGCACTGACCTTGTCATTTGTGTATAGAAATGACCTTTCTGAATTTCTTATCAGAGCATTTAAGATTTATTTTGGCATTGCAGCTTCATCTTTCTTTTCTGGGACTTCTCAACATTGCAAGGAAAAGTTTAGTACAGTATATTTTTTTTTAAAAAGTACCTCAAAGCACTCCTTTCTAGATATTTGAAGAAATTATATGAACTAATTGCAAAGTCCTTCCTCTTTTGTGATAAATATCTGCTTTTTGATAAAAAATTAGAAAATTCTGTATAGCAGATTTCGCTATTACATTGAACACCTAAACCTGCCGGAGCTCCCATTCGAAAAGGGATATTGAATCTTAAATTCATTGATCTGTATATTCCTGTGATCGAAGGTGTCTCTGTTAATGTGAAGCCTAGAAAATCTTCTCATATATAAATAATGTTTCTTTAAAGAAAATAAAACATATTTTGTTTCTGATCACTACCTTTGCTGTTCTCCCATGTTGTCATTTACAGATTCAAATTTAAATTTCTAAGGAACCTGTAGTCTTTTAGTCTAGGTCCTTTCAACTCTGTACCTTTGGAATCTGAAATTGATAGAACTCTGGGTGGTAAATTTTTTCAAAGCAAAATGTAGGTGGTGTTGACTAGTCCCATTATTGACTAACAGATTTGTGTGTATATCTTCCAAACACCACTTATACCGCTCTGAGTCATATCACTATTTTGAGAAACTTCTTTATTGTTCCTATTAAGATTAGAACACTATTGGTAGATCAAAAGATTTCTAGAAATAATGATTATGCAGTGGTTTGAATACATTTGAGAATAAAGTTTCTAACTCAAACTTGCAGTCCATTTTAGAGATTAGATTAAAGATCTCTCCTTTATTCTTATTAATTTGAACGGCCATTCAATGAGCTATTACATTTACAGGGGAATGTATTAAGCAGTAGTTCTTATTGTTGGTGAATGCAGTGGGTATGAATGCAAGTTTTGCATCCCAAGCAAACAAGAAGTATTCATAATGCATTTAGTAATATCAAATATTGCAAATATGACTGCTGAGGCTCTCACTTTGCTAGCCCAAAATAATGATTTATATGTTATCATCCGGGTACTAGTCAAACATTACTGAAAGTACATCTCTTGTCAAGATTACTAGGTGACAAAAGGACCCAGCTAGATATTGCTAAATTAAAATATTTAGGATCGGTAGATGGAGCCTAGGAATCCATAGTCCTAGATGGAGAAAAACATGGTTGATAGAAATCACCCAAGACCAAGGCAGTAAATCTGAATAGCTTGAGAGCATTTGTTTCACTGACAGAATGACTGAAGAGGAGACAATCTGAGCTGGTGTGATAACCTACCAGAGTCTAAATTCTCCAGTCAAAATAGCATTACCATTCAGCTTTTAGGACTGTGAATCTGTCTGGAGCACGTACCACTTGCTGGTGGTACACTGACAGCTGTCAGATGACATGATATTGGCTTTCTGCTGTTTTCTGGCTGCTTGTTTTATTTTTAGTTTCTTTTAATGTGATTCCATAATTTCACTTTTCTATGTAAACAATTACTATAGTTGCCTCAGGAAGGTGGTTTGCCCACTTGATTGTTATGAGTTGGAGAGGTGGTGGTCCACAGAAGTCTTTCTATGAAAATAGGGTGGATCATATGATAAATCTTTGAGAGCTCTTGTAGAAAGTTGGGTAGAAAACACATGTATTGATTCCATGGTAGGGCAGTTTCCAGTGCTTATAGAAAGTGGGAAGAAATTCACAAGAAGGCAAGGATGATCATGACTCTAGGCTGGGTAGAGTTTGGGCTTTGGTTTAGGGGACCACCAGGGTAGCATGGAGTTTGGGATGAGATCCATTGGTCTATTAGAGATAGACAGATGTGACAGGAGTGCTGGTCATAAAGTTGTTACTTATATTTGAATTTTATAACAATAGATAATAGTGTCTCTTTGGATCACTTCAGACAAATACACAAATACCATGGCTTTAAAAAGCAGAGAAACAACACAGCGCAACAGGCTTCCAGGGCTGTGCTGGAGCATTAGGATGTCAGCATGCTTCTGCACATCATCTAGGAGGTTAGCAGAATTTATAGCTGAAGGCTAGAAAATGGGAACAAATAAGTTATTTTGTTTTCCTTAAATCAGAGAGAGAGGGAAAGATGGTGTGTGAATATGAGAGAGTTTTCAGGGAGGTGAGGTTAGGGGTTTTTTTTGTGCGGGGGAGGTTAAATGGGATTATTGGCAGAAGGAAGGATAGGATCTCTTGGAATAAGACATGTAGGGCAGGGATAAGGGAGCATGAGTGCTGGGGAGAAGAGGGGATGCTTGGTACAAAAACTCTAGCGGAGGAGCAATAATTTGGATTGCTACTACGTAATGGAGCGGGAAGGCATAGCTCAATGAGTTCTGTCTAGAAGCATGGAAGAATTAGTCATTAGAGACTGATTTGAAATGGCAAATAGGTTCAGCTATTGCAGGAGAGAGAAGTGACTGGAGGGCACTGGGAGTTTGGGCTGTGAGAGAATGGCTTAATTTTTGCCAATCCCTTCACTGTGCCATCTAGAATAATGCCAGTTCCGAACCAGTACTACTCACTGCAAGCAGAAGCATAATCTTGTGCTCTGAAATAATCTCTGCCTGTTAGCGTGAGAGCTGTGTTTCAGAACCCTTAAAATAGTATTTAAGCCTTATCTATGTGGTTGCAAATTATCAGGATGCTAGAGTTGCATTACATATTTTGTTAACTTTGAGGGCATTCCACTTTGCTCAGAAAAACATATTGGTCTCTTGAAAGTAATCATGTAGCAATAGGTTCACAAATTGCAGGTTGTAATCTGTTACATTTATTAAAAAAGTCAGAAATCTGGTAATTAGAATTATTTGGAAGCCTCCATTTGCATTCAGAAACAGTATAATAATAAGCAGTCAGTAATATACTATACTACGCCAAAAGCAGAGAGCAGTAATATCACCCTGTTCTGGGTAGAAATCCTCAATGCATGGAAGTGCACAAATATTTCACTCTGGACAGCTTATTTGGAGAAGAAGCCAAGTGGCAAATAGTGAACAACTTTCAAACATGTCCAACCTCTAATCAATACCTTCTGTTCTAGTCTGGAATGAAGAAATTTAAAACAGAGGCTTTTTTGAAAAACTACAGAAACCCTTTGATGATATATGGGTCAGGAACATAATTATTTGTATTAACCCAGAGGGGGAATCTTGAAATCCCAAATCAAATATAAAATATATACTATTTTCTTTGTGTTGCTAGTTGTCTATCTGTTCCCTTAAGTTAGTATATTTCATATTAAGATGTACATATTCTGAAATATAGTAATGTCACCCCAGTTCATAACAAGCAAGGAGTACACTAATACGTCCCCATTTTCATATTGGTGTTGAAATAAATATATATTGTTTTATTGGTGAATTTATTTATCTGTTACAAAAAATGCAAAAGACACCTGTAAATAACAAAGGGTAATTTGTTCTGTTTCTTTGACATGTTTGAAGTTTGTCTTATGGATCCAGCAATTTAAGGGTGAGTGGTGAAAGAAATGTCATTGGGAATAAATATTGTAAGGACACTAAATGTATATTTTAATTGAATTACAACAATATTTTGTTTTATAAAATACTTATCACTGTGCCTCATAGGCATGTGACGTATGATATTGCAAGCCTGGCTTTGTCTCTCTTTGTATTATTTTGGTCATTAAAACTGTTTTGTACATTGCTTACAGTGTGAAACATAACATCGATAATTATAGATGTGAGGTTACTTCTGATTATTTCTCTGCTTCCCAGCAAAAATGTGACTCCACATAAATAATTATCTTTTCACCCATTGTCTTGATGTTTGCAAGATGAGGATTAGGACAAGACCTGTTTACTGGAGTTGTATATTATAATTTTTGATGCAGTGATTTACAGTTGAATGACACATGTTGCCTGTATATAAAATAACAGTTGATCTAAAAATGACCCAAATACACCACAAGTTGCTCTAGAGTCTGTGTGTATGTACACTATACTCTTCACTTGTGGTCAATTTTAACACTTCCACATGATGGTTGGACTGCATGGCTGCTCCTGAGTAGAATCTTTTTGTGTGTTTTGAGACACTGCAGTCTGTAGAGTTGCTGATGGACAGTTCAGGGCATAGCATAGGTTAGTAGCCTTAGGAGCCTTCTATGCCAGCTGGGGATCAGCCATGCTCGCTCACCTTGGTATGCCTTCTGTATCACTCAAGTGATTCCCCCTCTCTGAGCAGTCCCCTTAGCTTCCCAGTTAGTGTATTATCACATTAATTCTTGTGTTGGGGATTCAGACCCAGAAGCCTTCCTGATGGGATTAACATTGCTAAGGAAATCATTTGTTTTCTGGTGCAACATGGGTAGTGCTGCTGCATCTTGTGCATGAAAATTATGCTTTTCCAGCAGGATACCTCAAGACCTCTCTTTTCTTGAAGAGGGAATGTTACTAGTAGGACTGTCTCAAAATCTGCCTTCCAAAGTGGAAGTACCACTGACCAGAGCTAATCTGAATATTGTGCTATCTGAAGGAGAGTCACAGAGTTTAAGGCCAGAAGGGACCACCACATCATCCAGTTTGACTTCCTGTATGTCACAGATCTCTAGCACCACTCAGCACCCACACACTAAACTGAACAACCCAAATTAAACCAAAGTATTACAGCACACCGAAGGTTAAATTATTGTGTCGGGCAGAAAACAGTTGGGACAGAGATGTGTCAATACCCAAGAACTCTGCAATGGCAAATAAATGATTATATCGAATATACCTAGATAATCCTGGCATGTGGCCTGTGTCCTATCTACAGAGGAAGGCAAAGATATTGCAATTCCAATTTTATCTGCAGAGATTGTACAGCTCTAATACAGATATAGACATGTTTAAAAATCATGCAGATCTGATGAGAAATAAACCAGAGACTTTTCTTGGGAGCAAGTGGATGAAATGTGGAGTGGATCAGAAAGTTCCTGGAAGTCTTGTGTTAGGGGTGTGCAAGGGTAGCTGAAACAACTTTTTTTTTTTCACATGGAGAGTTATGATGTTATGTCCTCATTGATAATGTATTTAGGAAAATGATGAAAATAATGAAATATCACTAAAGTGATAATTGAAACAACCATTAAAAGGAATTTATAATGCCTGTTGGTTATGTTTTCTCTCAAATAATGTCATTGACAAAATTTTAAAACCCAGAAAGACAAATATAGTTGTCTCCCTGGGAAGACTATATGACCATGTATTTAAACATTTGATCATGTAAACCGCATTAGTTAAGATTTAAAAAAATATACCTGTAGTTACATAGTAGCTCCATCTTTGCACACCTAAATAAATTATCTGAATTTGATAAGTGTTGAGTGTTTAGCAATTTACACTGATGCTCTCATAGGAGTCACTGGAAGGTCACAGTTTGTGAAAATCAGCATACTTACTGCCTAAGGATGAATTTAAGAGTTTAACTTCAGGGGCCAATTCCTGAAAATCTTGTTTATAGAAGGTATACATAGGAAAAAAGAGGCAATAAGGAGGGCTAAACCCAAAATTGTTCAAGAGAAAGTAAATAACTCTTAATAAAAATTATAATGGGGGTATAATGTAGGCTTTCATTGGCATGATTGAAGGTTCATTTGGATCACTCTAGGGCACTGGTTCTCAGACTGTGAGTCGGGATCCCAAAGTGCATTGCTAACCCTGTTTTAAAGGGGTTGCCAGGGCTGGCTTAGACTTGCTGGAGCCCGGGCCAAAGCCCAAGCCCAAGGGATTCAACTGTGGGTGGCAGAGCTCAGGTTACAGGCCTTTGGGCTTTGGCCCCCCAGCTTTGCCCCTCCCCCCCAAAGTGGCAGGGCTTGGGTGGGTTCAGGCTTTGGTCCTCTCTTCTGGGGTCCTGTAGTAATTTTTGTTGTCAGAAGGGAGTCATGGGGCAATGAAGTTTGAGAACTCCTGCTTTAGGGTAAAGAGGAAGAAGTGGCCCATGAGTGGACAAATGTGAAATAAATTCTAAAGACTTATTGTAATTTGTGAATTTATCCTTTGCAGAATTGAAATCTTTTTCCATGACTAGGATGTCTGATGGGGTCACATGTTTCATGACAAAATTACTGGAAAAGGAGATACAAATAATACTCTGTCATGGTAATGATTCACCATTTGTTTACATTTGATTTGCCTCTATAGGATGCTGAAGGACCATTTTGGTCAAAACATTTCACATTCAGTGCTTTTGAAATCTGTATTATCCTTACTCAACTATTTAAAAGATGAAAGATTTTGGTGAGAGTAAAAAACAATATAACTCTTCTATAAAATGTTTCAAACAATATCCAAATAAAATCATATCTATAACAACACACACAAAAACAATGTTAAAAGAATGGTGTTAAAATTGCAAAGTCAAGACTTCAGAAGGGAGGAAAATGCCAGAAAATGCCTGTGCAACCTGAATTCAGTTCGTTTGTGCATCTGCGTCATGACATAGACTTTGTCACGGTCTGTTTTTTTCCCCAACAATTTCCCAAAATTGTGCCTTATTCAGTGCACAATATTTTGTTTTCTCATTCTTCAGTGTGTTGCCCCATGCTGTTACCCCAAAACCAGATTTAGGGTACCTGTAGATTAGCTCATGTATTGCCCCCTCCTGGGTTTATTGAGCATTTCCTCAAAACAGACCACTTATTAAACCATTTGTTATCCTAAGGCATGGGTCTCCAGGGTGCCTAAAGAAATATCTGGAGGACACAGATACAGCCTTCCAATAAATGGTTGACCCAAAATAAGGCACCTTTTCTTGGTGCAAACAAAAATCCGTGATATTATAATTATCTAAAACACAAATCCAACAAGTTATAGAGAACCTCAAACCACAATAACAGATAGTTGAGATTATTCTAAGTGGAACACTACACTATACTAGACTATGATTGTAACTGACAGCCTTACTCTGCTGACTTTGATGTCTTCTCAGGTCTGTGCCTCTTCTACGTCTGTGTCTCAGTCTGTCTCTGTGTTCCAGTGGCAGGGCATGGCTCCTTCTGCTGCAGCCACTGCTTCTTCACTGTCAGTTCCTGTCAGCTTCTAACCCCTCAGCTGCCCACTGACACACTGACTTTTATTCTGTCCTATCAGAACTTTCTGGGGACTTCTGCTAATGTCTTTCTGTCAGATCTTTCTTGTGCATGACAACTGCCAACTTTCTAATCATTCCAATCTGTCAGTTCTATTTTTAGCCTGCAACTGTTGTTTACCTCAGGGACATGACCTACTCACCTTTCCCCTACTTTGGTTTTCCTGCCAATTTTATTTTTAGTGTTATGTGACCTGCAGCTTCTAATGGTGGAGTGACTCTTGCTTATTCAAAATGGAAGCCAGAAATAAAAAATGGAGTCTGGGGAATTTCTCATGCATCAGTGCCTAGTTTACTACACCATATTCAAATTCTGCTCTGAAGACAGAATTATTAATTTCCTCCTGGACTTTCCTGTGACCCCACATATTGTAGTATCAGAGCACTTCACAAATATTAATTAATTCATTTTCACAAAAATCTTGGGAGAGAAGGATACTGTTACCCCCATTTTACAGGTGGAAAACTGAGGCATGGAAAGATTAAGGTGAAAAGTTTCCACTAACTTCAGGTGCCAAAGTTGAGGCCTAGTATAGAGCTGGTCAGGGAAATTGTGATGAAACATCTTTTCATCAGTATTTGTCAATTTGTTGAAATGGCAATGGTTACCAGGCCTTTCGCGGGAAGTTTACCATGTAGATCATCTCCAAACAAAGTCAATGGCTCCAGTGCAGCTTTCCAGATGCATTGCCCTTGAGTCAAGGCTCCATTCTATTTTGCAGACAATCACATTTTTTGTCTCTATTCCTAATCAGAACAAAACCAAATTTAAAAGTATCAACTGATAGCAATAATAGGTTGTCTTCCTCTGTATGGACTAGCATTGGCAGGGAATGGGACACTTAGCCAGCAGATTTCCAGGTATTTGCTGACAATGGGGGAAGAGCACAGGAGAGAGTGTCTTAAATTCAGGTTTCCAGACCTGGACCTGGCAGAGCTGCAATTAAAGCATGTTCAGTGCAAATGGAATCTTTGGGGAATGTAGCTGTTAATCTAAGTAGTCTCTTCTGGGCATGTAGGAATTTGCCATTTTTCAAAGGCTTGTAACTGTGCCAGATTTTGATATATTTTCCCGGGGACAGTAAAAGGCACATCCCTGATACAAAGGCTGTATTCTGCCAAATTTCACATACCTCCTCCAATGCATGGGAGTGCTGGAACTTTTAGAAGAAAAAGTCGCCAGAATTATTTTTTAACATGGACAAAATAATATACTTTTTTCCTAGCCCTGTTCTCAGAAATGTCTGAATCTTTTTGTCCAAAGTTTTTTTAAAAAAAATCAGCCTGAGGAAGTCAACTGAAAATAGGGACTTATAATGGGAAGTGTTCGGTAACCTTGAAAATAGACAGCACTATCAGTCTGTAATATATAGCACAGTATAATATATAATTAAAAATAACATGGTAAGGAATTCCCAAACTGTGTACCTATTTGTTTTCCTTTGAAGCTGTAATTTCAGCTTTATACATATTCTAGCAATGCTGTACCATGTTCTCTGTTGTCCGTATGCATTTTATTTGTCTATAGAAGTCTTTTTAAGGAATATGGAGCAATAAATCCTCTGTTTCTTCAAATTCAGTTTGGAAAAGACATTGAGATTAAACACTGTCGTATTCTTTAAGGTCAGTTCCCACAATCCTGTTTTGCCCACCCTTTTGCCCTTGCTAACCTGTCTCTTTGATGATACCTTTTTAGTGTATTACTTCCTGAAAACAGAAAGCATAAGCAAATTCATGGCAATTCTCATCCTCTAACTATTGCAATCAGCCATTATTCACTCTTGGTGTCTGGTCGTGTGTGTGTTTAATGGGAACTTCCTTAGCTGAAAATGTGACTTTTTTTTACCAGGAGTGAGGGGTAGAGAATATTATATCAACTCTTGAGTTACTCTGTACTTGTCCCCAGTGCTCCAAGACAGGTTTTTTGTTTGTTTTTTTTCTACCATGGCTAGTGCAGGCCTTTTCATGGTATTGCTGACCATTATAGGGTTGTATGTATACAAACTGTATACAGTATAGGTCTGTATTATTACATTATAGGTCTGATGTACACAAGCAATATTCATATCAGCAATCCAGTTTGTTTTATTAGCTTTTGCATAACATTTTGTATTGTTCCACTGATGCCCTAAAAGGGAGTTGACATCTACATTTTTTTGTTGCTGCTGCCCCAGACTTCATATGTCTTTCTGCTTCTTTTCCTGCTGTCTGACTCTTAAAACCACTGTCAGATATCTGGGGGTTGAGCTCTATTCTCTCAGTGCTACAGTTTGGTCTGAAGGCTGGATTGGTGCCAGCATGCTCTCCATTTTCTAGGTATTTATACTGTGTCCATCACATCTTCTTTATCCTACTTCCTCTGGGTATTTTTGTGACACATGGCCTTTATACTTAAGCATCCTGTTGACACACCCTGATGCCCATCAGTCATACATATTGTCTGATGTTGTTCTTTCCATTATCTGTTTAAAGAAAAGAGGAGACAGGCCCAGGATCCACCCTAAAATGACACAGACCACTCCTCAGGTATCTGCTTCTTTGATCTCTATGTGGAGGCTAAGAGCGTGTCTACACTTATCTCCAGAGCAATCGATTCAGTGGGGGTCAATTTATTGCGTCTAGTGAAGATATGATAAATCGACCGCCGAGTGCTCTCCTGTCGACTCCAGTACTCCTCCAGAGTGAGAGGCGCAGGTGGAGTCTGCGGGGGAGCATCAGCAATCGTCTACTGCAGTGAAGACACGGCAGTAAGTTGATCTAAGTATATCGACTTCAGCTACGTTATTGACGTAGTTATTGAACTTGTGTTATTTAGATGGATTCCCCTCCAGTGAAGACCAAGCCACCCTCAGATGACCAACCACTCCACATGTATCTGCTTTGTTGGTCTCTGTGTGGGGGCTAAGAGGTTTTCTACATCTTGCAAATATGTAAACAAAGTACTGATACTTAGAACACTTTTCTCCCACAGATACCAGAGTGCCACACAGCAAAGCACTGTTTTGGAAATGGGGAAACTGTATTGTTTTCTGGTTCATACTTCTGCCTATGAACCATGACCCATTTAAATCAGTGTTTGTAGTAGATTTGCCTCTCATAGTCTTGGATTGACCTTAGAGCTTGGAGCCTGCCAGTTTATAGCAGTGCTGGTTACAATCAGACAGCTGTTTAGTCATAAGTCTCTTGGTAACAGCAGAACCTATTGAATTAATGTCAAATGAAATAAAAAGCTGAGTTGACTTTTTAAGGCCTTTAGTCCAGTCCAGATGAAATCTAGAAACCTTTTCAAATCAACCCCGTATGAAAGGTTTTGTGAGGCAGAGCTTCTGAGTTTTTAAGGACGTTGGCAGAGTAATTTATTGATCAAAGTGGAATAACTAGGGCTGCAGATTTTATCAAGAATAATGGAGCAATTGTGGTAAATTCAGTAAAAGTCTCAGGTTTAGGGGGAAATGGTGTGTAAAGTCATGGGAGCACCGTTTAAAAGCTGCGTGTATATGTTGGGTGGCCATGCTGAGGGGGAAGATTGTCTTCCACCTTAGGGGAGGGGAAGCCTGGAGGGGACTGGAGCAATGCCCCTAAAGTACCAGTTCCTCACTCCAGTTATTGCAGCCCGGCACACAGGGTCGTAGCACTGCTCAGACTTGGGAACGAATTCCGGATACTCCCTTAGTGCCATCTTATTTTTGAACAATTTGATATAAAGTAGATAAGTGGTTCTCAAACTTTTTCTCCACAGGCCACTTGAAAGTTGCTGAGGGTCTCGGTGGACCACTTAATGATCTTTCCAAATGTTGTTTGTACAATTAACTAACTATTGTAAAGTGCTTTGGATAAAAGTACTATATAAAAAGAAATAATAATTAACTTGTTTTGTTCTACAAATAAAAGCACACAACTCATATTTTAATATCAATAGTCTTACGTTTCTAATGCGATGGATGTGCCCTCTCTCCCCCATCACAGCAGCCACAGATCTGAGGCTGATAAAGAGAGGAGTCTCTCCCCTGCCACCGAAGCCACAGAGCTGAAGCTAGGAAGGAGTGGGGGGTCTCTCCCCAGCAGCCACAGCCCTGGAGTTGGGGAAAGTCGCCTCTTTCTCTGGCCACCACAGCGCTGCACATCCCAAATTCCACCTATCCCCTCTTCTCATCCCACTGTCCCCTACTCTCTATTCCCCCCAAGACCACCATCTCACCTTACATGTACGTCTTCTCCAGGGTCCAGGCATCTAATTAGTGGAGCCACGCCTGCATGTGCTCGTGTGCATCTCGTGTGCAGCCACTCAGGTGCTCACTTTAAAAAGAACTATCCACAGATCACCTGAATAGCGCTTGTGGACCATTGATGGTCCACGGACCACAGTTTCAGAACTTCTGAAGTAGATCCTATCCCTTTTTTACCATCCATTTATAGTGCTGTGCCATCTACTTCAGCTATGTTGAATAAGTGAATCTACAGCACCTGCTGGTCACCTATATCAAAGACTATGGAGAGAATGAGTAGGATGAACACTTAAATGTGGCCTCTGTCCATTGCCATGAGAAGTTCATATTTTCATGCTAACAGAGCTGTTACCTGTGGTATGCCCAGGCCAGAACCTGATTGCAAAGTATGCAGGATATTGGTAGATTTGGCATGTTGTTGGAATGTGATTATTGTTTTTTCACATATTTTATCTGCAAATGGGAGAGAAGAAATAGAACAAGACTTGGAGAAGTTTTCTGCCTCTAACGTGGCGGTGTCTTTCAGTTTTAGTTTTTCTTAGGAGAATTGCACAAACTAATGCATTTTGAAGGAGTTTGGCTGATGATTTCCATTTGCAGAGATCATGGTTATTTTTACTGGCCTTCACCAATCAGGAGGGGCAAAATCCTGAGATGTCCAGTGTGTGGATTGAATTAAATATACAAAGTTCTCCAAGTAGCTAGCAATTCTAGGTTTTTCATGTTCTAATTGGTTTCTACCTTATACCAAGTTTCTATGATGCACTGTATCTAAACAGAGAAGAGGCATTCTAGCCTACTTTTGAAGTACCTAACTCCAAAACTTAAAAGGTATGAGAGAACGTGGGGGAAGATAAGGTAATGTTTGAATGGCAGAAATACCTGAGATTTAATTGATATTAACTCTTCAGTTCTTTCTGAAAATGTAAATATATGTCTCCTCGCCTACAAGTGGTATATTGAGTTGACTTCCTTATTCAGTTGGGAATCCCAGAAATTACTTTTGTGAACTCATCGCTCTTATTTTCAATTTACCTGAGATCGCAAGGATTTAAACAGATGGGTTGTCAGATTCCAGTTAAGCTTTATTGCTTTCTGAGAAGGAACAGCAATTAAGATATTGTCTAGAGGAGATTAACACTTCCAGGTCCTGGGCTTTTGAGAATGCTTACTATGTAATGACCATAGAGCAGTACACAGGCCAAAAATAATGCCTGAACCAAAGAACCTAATGAATATAGTATAATTTGGGTGAATAAATCTTTGTTGAAAAGCAGCAATTTTATAAGATCTGATAGATCCGTCATAAACTTTCACCCTTAAGGAGTCCCTTCACAACAGTTTAACCTTAGAAATATGTTTTAAAAAGAGAGATTTAATACATGTTGAAAGCCAACTAGGCATGTAAGACTGCAAACAAACAACTCAATCTCTGGAGTATTCAGAAATAGAGAAATATTTATAAATAGGGCCATACCAAATTCACAGCCATGAAAAACGCGTCATGGACTGTGAAACCTGGTCTTTTGTGTGCTGTAGTGGGTCCAGCTCCACAGCGCCCCTCTGGGGCAGTGGCGGGTCGTGGCGGTGGACCTCAGCCACTCTATAAACCCCGATTATGGGGCAGCATGGCCCAATGGCCAGAGTGAACAAAGCTCCCCCCTCTCGGGGCAGCGTGGCCCAATGGCCAGAGTCAATAAAGTTCCTCCCTTTCTCGGGGTAGCGCGGCCCAAGGGCCAGAGTCCCTAAAGTTCCCCCTCGGATTGGGGTGGCGCAGCCCAATAGCCCGAGTCCCTAAAGTTCCCCCTTGTCTAGGGGTAGTGCGGCCCAATCGCCAGAGTCAATAAAGCTCCCTTCTCTCAGGGGTAGCGCGGCCCAATGGCCAGAGTCCATAAAGTTCCCCTGAGTCTTGGGGTAGTGTGGTCCAATGGCTAGAGTCAATAAAAGTTCCCCTGAGTCTCGGGGCGATGCAGCCCAGTGGCTGCAGGGGTAGGGGGACCCAGGCCCGTCCACTCCACCGGGTCCCCGACCCAGGGCTCACCTGTTGGTGGGGCTTCCCTGCCCCTAGCTCGGCGGGGATCCACCCGCTACACGGCGAGCATGCGTGTCCCTTTAAATGTTCCCTGGGTCACTTCCTACCCGTACTGCTGGGCTTTCGGTGTCCAGGGTCTTCTGCAGCGTTCCCCCTCCGGGCCGAAATCCGGCTGGGCTTCTGGCTGCGTCTCTACTGGGCTGGCCTCTGGAACCCAGGATCCTGGCTGTACCTCCGTAGGAGCTGGCAGTATGCGTCCTTCCCCTCCAGTGGTCAGCCCCAATTGAGCAGCTCTGCAGGCTTTTATACTGCTCCTCCAGTTGGAGCATGCCTGTCAGGGCTTCCAGGGCATGGCTTCCTCAGCCCAGAGGGAAGGGTTAACCCCTGCAGTGCCAGTGCGGAGCCACTCCGCCCCGTCACATGTGCTTTTATCCTATACTACACTGGTTTAATGGGGGAGACCAGCATTTCTCAAACTGGGGGTCCTGACCCAAAAGGAAATTACGGGGGTCACAAGGTTATTTTAGATGGGATCATTGCTACCCCTTACTGCTGGGTGGTTGGAGAGTGGCAGCTGTTGGTCAGGCACTGAATTCTGAAAGCTGTGCCCCTTCACAGAAGTAAGGGATGGCAATACCATGATCCCTCAGAAATAATCTTGTGACCCCCTGCAATTACCTGTTGGGTCAGGACCCCGAATTTGAGAAATAATGGTCTCTCCCTTTATATCGGTATAGTACCAGCTCTCAAGGCTTGAATTACCTATTGATTCAAGAACCTGTGGTCCAATTCTATTTTTTTATGTCTAAATAACAGCTTTAGTCTCCAT
>ML677359.1:7696903-7707151 GCA_007922305.1 Dermatemys mawii
GTTTTGGGTGGTGTCTGTGCTGCATCATGACAGAAGTTGTAGTATCCAATTTGATTAACTAGTGATGTATTGGATTTTCAAGTTAAACAGAAGCCCTGGATAACATTGTGAATAGCTTTAAAGGTGATGTGCAAAGGAAAAAAGTCTTTCTTTTATTTGTGAGACATTAAAAAAAGGCCTGAAATGTGTGGTGATGGTTGTTTTTAAGCTTAGAAACCTTGGGAATATCAAGTCTGATTTTATTTTGTGCTTCCCGGACATCTCTTTGGAGGTCTCAGATTTGTACTGTAAACTATCTGAGTCCTTAAATCAAAGGGCAAGGGCTAGTGAACAAACAGACCCTTTCTTTCAACTTTTTATAGCACATTTGAATTAAATAGGGATAAACAAAAACAAAAGAAAAATGTTATTTTAAACTCTCAAACTCGTTTTTCTTAATTAATCAAGCTTTACTTGCCTGAGATCTGTTGTATCCTCTTACTAACTTTCCACAGTCTTCCAGAAAGAACAGAGCAGACAGAATGCAAAATAATAAATATCAGGTTTTTTAGCATTTTGTGTCTGTCACGGATGTGTCACAAAAACCCCTTTCGCCCCTCTTTATGTCAACTTGAAGTTTGACAAATGTTCCCAAAGAACATGCGTAAAGAGAGAACCAGTTTTACAATCTTTAAATATTGATTCATGGTGGACACATGTATGCCCGTTTTCTACTAAATTCTTGGGAGGACCCAACTCATCTCACCTAATACTGTATTGGCCTCTGCAAAGAAAGAAAAGTTATCTTTTTAGCCATCAAGAATTTCATAAATTGCTTGTGAAGGTTTTTCTTTTTTCTATGATCCAGAAATTGATTTTTATATGGGAATGGTTAGCATGTCAATGTCTTTATAGTTTTACGTTACCAGCTTCATTAAATATGCTTTATGCTAACTGAAGGAAGGTCCTCTTCCACATGTTGATTCACCCAGTATAAAGAATACCAATTTTAAAGTCCTTGTAGAGTGCAGACAGTGACAGTGCAATCTTTCATATGTTGACCAAGTACTTCAGTCCTACCTCTGGAGGGTCTCTTGAGGTGAGAAGATGGTTCAGTTGTAGAGTTTTTCTGTTATGGACATCTGGACTGAGGCTGCCAATTCACTGTACGTAGGTCAGGCAATGTCTGTCAGAAGATTCTGACTTTAGGGAAGATACCAACCAGAGATATTCAGTATTTTATTACCACAGGTCTCGGTCATCCAGACCCCAGCCCATGATTGTTTGGGTATGAATGGCTTTACTTGAGGCACATTTTTTGGTTTATTTTTAAAGTAACTGTATAAAATGTAGTAAATTGTAAATTTCAAAGGAAATCAAGAATGAACATTTATGCTATTATTTCATCACAGTATCAAATATTAGCATTTGTGGTTTAGGAAAAGCTGAAGGCCGGATTACAAAGTACTTTCAAGGCACTTACACACACTCCTCAAATTGTTGCATTATGAGAGAGAAGAGAGGGATGCATGTACGGTTCCTGTCATTAATGATGGATTTTATGCAAGTGCAAAAATAGTTCTTAAACCAAAGATAATTGTTTTATTATACTTTTTGAAATCTGGGTTCATAGAAAAATAGTTCATACTTTAAATTATGTAAAAAAGTTATTCCAACTTGTTAAATTATTCTTTCAAAGTATTTGAGCACTTCTGTGTCAAAAAATCCCAATTGCTAAATCTGAGCTGATTGATTTTTCTACTGTGCAAAGCATATACTTCATTGAAAACAGAAGAAATTCAGAAGCCTAAAATACTTCAGAAAAGGGTAGAAAGAGATTGATGAACTCAGTATCTGAGGAAAAATACTTTAATATTATGAGATAAAAATGAAAAGGGCAAATAAAGGCTTAGGTCAGCTTTTAAAATGAAATATTCTTCAGTTAAGACCCCACTCCTTCATGCTTCGATTTAATCTGTCAGGCCAAAAGGGCAAAGGTTCACATTATTTCTGGGAAGGGTACAAAATGCATGACATGGCAATTTGCTGACTTTCTCTGGATGAACCTAGACAAAGCTTGCATCTCTTTGCTTTTAGTCTCTGACAGTAGCCTTTAACACAGTTCTCATTGTTCAGTTTTTGGGTCACTGAAAGGCATTCATAAGGTATTTGTGATGAAAAAAAACACATGAAACTGTTTTCTAATTTGTCTTAATTACTTGTCTCACTCAAACGGTTAATTCACTTTTGTACATGTTAAGCAATTTAGAAGAAGGTGTTTGTTCAAACATAAAATCTTTATAATTGCCAAAAATCATTATCTGTGCTTGTGGTTGAGTATAGCATCCCCCTCAAAAAAACCTAAAATATTTTTCTCCTCTAATTTGATTAGTCACTGCATAAGAGTCTGTGGGATTAACTAAATGTTTGCACATCTCTTTGGTAATAAATCGCAACAAAGATTCTTGTAGCACCTTATAGACATAACAGATCTGTTAGTCTATAAGGTGCTACAAGACTCTTTGTCGCTTTTGCAGATCCAGCCTAACACGGCTATCCCTCTGAAACTCGGTAAGAAATGTTAGGCTTCTAAAATTTTATTTTTTCTCTTAGGGGAAATATTTTCTTTCTAGAATCTATTCCTGCATGGTCATCTCCCTTGGTGACTGAGGGAGTGGATTAACTGTTTTTTCTTTCACTGTTAAAATGTTGTAGATGTCAGTCAGTTTTCAAATTACAAAACCATGAGAGCATATATAAATTTTTCTCTTTCAAGTTACTGTATTTAATGTATGGTAAGGAGAGAGAATTCTGTCAGCATGTATGTAAATCTGAAATTCAGTTTTGTGTTTGCTTTGCCAAATCAGTTATTTCTCGGGCATGAGAGTTCTAAATCAGGCAATCTTTTGCAGCCCTGTGAAATATCATTATTTATATGCATAATTGCAACAGAGAATTGAATGCTATGGTGGCAATACATTATGGAGATTACTAATTAAAGCCCTAATCCTGCAGCTGGATCTGTGCAGACTTCAGTAACATTCCATGTATCTGTAAGATCTGATTCTGTACACCTGATAGCAGGATTGGGGCCCATATCTATGCAAGGTACCTTTTAGGTGCCAAAGCTTGCATCTCTTGTTGTTTGCCATGCTATAGCTATTCTGGTTCCAGGGTCTGAGAGAGACAAGGTAGGTGAGATATCTTTTATTGGACCATCTTCTGTTAGTGCAAGGGACAAGCTTTCAGACTTCACCGAGCTTTTCTTCAGGTCTGGGGAAGATACCCAGAGTATCTGAGCTAAATACATTTTGAGATAGATTAAGCATAACAGATTCATACATGCTTTCAGAGACTACTTAAAATGAAGTGGGTAATTAAGGATTAGTGACAATATAATGTGTTATGAATTTTTGTAATACTAATGAACTGTAAAACCAGTATCTGTTTAGTCTGTAATTTTTAGTGTCTCACAAAGCTATGAATTTTAATTCCCAAGTTTATTTTTGAAAGTGTTGTGCAGATTTCCTTTGAAGAAAAGGCCTGATAGGTCAGATATAAAGTGATCGCCTCATGAAAAGTGTTTGTCCATGGAAGAGAGGATGTTTGTCTTTATCATTTTTCTGTATGAGTTCATTCAATAGCATAGTGTCTGGTTTCACCCACATAGTACTTATTGGGGCATTTAATGCACTGAATGAGGTACATCCCATGTTGGGAAGGCATGTGTAGGACCCATGGATCTTGAAAGACGGATTCTGGGGGGTATTGATCGTTACAGCAGCAGAGACATGTCTGCAGGTTTTGCATGTGATGTTCTGGCAGGGTCTGATGCTGGTTTGAATTGATGTGTCCTGATCTGTGCGGAGCTTGCGTCTCATGATGAGGTTAGTGAGGTTGAGGGATTGATGGGACCATATCCTGTAAGAAATATTTCCCAACTCCCTCTCTGACCCTCAAACTAACCCCCAAACTCAACTCATCATCAGAAACAAGTTCCCCAAGGACAGGACACACCAACTCAAAACCTCAGTTTCCCACTTAATTTTAAGTGATTTACAGCATGTATGAACCCCTATGCTTAATAATCTGTACCAACTTCTAGTTCATAGACTCATATATTTTAAGGTCAGAAGGGACCATTATGATCATCTAGTCTGACCTCCTGCACAATGCAGGCCACAGAATCTCACCCACCCACTCCTGTAGTAAACCCCTAACCTATGTCTGAGATATTGCAGTCTTCAAATCATGGTTTAAAGACTCAAAGTGCAGAGAATCCTCCAGCAAATGAATCGTGCCATATGCTGCAGAGGAAGGTGAAAAACCCCCAGGGCCTCTGCCAATCTGCCTTGAAGGAAAATTGTTTCACGACCCAAAATATGGTGATCAACTAAACCCTGAGCATGTGGGCAAGAGTCCTGTTATCTTCCTCAGATGTGAAGAAGAGCTCTATCAAGCTTGTTTGTCCCTTCCACCAACAGAAGTTGGTCCAGTAAAAGATCTCACCTACTTTCTGTCTCTTATAACTTTAAAAGAAAAGAGAGAGAAAAGGATAGGAAACATAATAGCTTTTTAATTTATTTAAATCTTAACTTTAAATAGTCTTCCATTATTGCCAAAGGTTTGTTTTGTTTTGTTTTTTTGCAAGCATAAGTTTAGCATTAACAGAATTAATGTAAAGCTTTTACAAATCTGTTTGCCTAGCTGTAAAGTTCAATAAATCTTTAGTGACCCCGACAAATGTCTTCAATGAATTTAATTTTTTGGCAAATAAAGGATGTAGAGACTGCTGGCAGCTGTGAAAGCAGACAGAGTAACGACTTTCTAACATCACTGTATAAAGCACCTATGCTCTGAACTAAAAGAATAT
This sequence comes from Dermatemys mawii, assembly GCA_007922305.1. NCBI lineage: Eukaryota > Metazoa > Chordata > Testudines > Dermatemydidae > Dermatemys > Dermatemys mawii. The sequence continues at coordinate 7,701,756 of ML677359.1, forward strand.
AGTATGAAAGAGCAGAGTGTTTAAACCTACCTGCAGATTCAGTCTCATTGTGTTGCTGAACAAAGAATAAGAATAGAACTGACTGATGAGGATACCTAATTGGTTTAATTGATAGTAGTTTTATAGGCTGAGGTTTGATCCATTTGATGAGGAGTTGGGTGCCAGATGTGTAAAAGGAAGCTACTGAGACAATCCTGAATCTTATTAACATTTAGCTTCAACTGATACACTACATGTATGAGAGTAGTAAGAGAACACTTCAGACTTCATTTATAGGAATAGTGGCACATTCCTATGTGGAAATGAAAATTATTGTCTCCATCCTTTATAACAGTCTCACAAAAGTATCTCAGTTACACTGCATTTTAGGCAGTGAAAAGCGTAAGTATGAATGTATTAGGAGTTCCATTGTCCCTTTTGAGCACAGACCTATGTTCAGGGCTGTGTCAAAACAGAGGACTAATTCAGCAGGGGACATTTCGACAGCCAAGTGAACTAACCTTGTAAATTGAGATTTTTTAATGGCTATGTGACATATATAATTGCAGTAATTCTAGTGGCGCTCTCTAAGACTTTTATATGGGATTCACATTCCTTTGCCATTAACATTAACAGAAACAACTTCAAGAATATTAAACAATTTGACTAAGATCCTTTCCCTTCTCAGTTGCCCAACTTTCACTCTTCCGTGTCTCTCTGGATGTCATTTTGCTGGTTCTCCAGTTCTGATAATCTTCCAAGGAGACAGAAACCTGAATTTCTAATGTACAGAAGCCAAGAAAAAACTCACTGAACGTTTATTCTGGGTGTAGGTCTTAGTATATGAGAATTATCTATTTCTTTGACATTAACTTGCAGTTCAAACACAGCCCTCTACTGTGCACGCACAACTTCCACTGACCTCAAAAGTGATGCATGCACATACTAAAGAGTAGGTTTTTGGTTTTAAGAGAAAATAGAACCATATTGTGTCAGGTCCTAGTGTGGTTGGGCACATGGAACCTCTTTTCTTCCCTTATTTTTTTCCCTGTCACACAAGGACTCTGTAAGATCTCAGTCATGAAGATCTCCTAACTTCACTGGCTGTTCCAGACTAGCACTGGTAGTTGATATAAAAAGAATATGGAGGTAGGTCCCCATGTCTGTCTTCTGAGGAGACCACAGGGTCAACAATTGTGCCCAGCTCCTTTTAGTTACTGTCTTTTTCTTTTTTTTTTAATTAATGGAAGCTCCAGTAAATACTGTATTTTGCCTTCTAATATTTTATCATGCAGCCTACAACAGATTTCTCTCCCAACTTTTAACTACATTTAATATTTGCTATATTTTGTATTTATTATTGCAGTACATTTTCATTCTATTATGCTCTTGTTCATTTAAATTAAATTAAATGGTGGTACCCACTTGTAACTTTGTCCTCATGTCATTAGAAACCCTTTCAGTGGCCCTGCTTAGATAAAAATATGTGTGAGCAGTGCTTGGGACAAACTGTATCCAAACAAAATAGAGAGTATAATGGGTTTAAACCACTGTGTAGCTAATGCCGACTAAAGTGTCTGTTTCTGTTCCAAGCTGTACAAACCAATTATGGAATATTAATAGATTTCATTCCTACCAGCAGCTCCATCAAAACATCATGTCAGAGAGTATTTGTGTGGTACTGAAGAGCTTTGTGCTTTATATTTTGTATTTTGTTGTTATGCAAAGACTATTCTGTTGCTTCATCTTGGAGACTTCAAGTGATACAATATTGCTGGCTTTCTTCTGTTAAAATAATTTTTGCTATATTCATTCTGGATCCAGCTCTGCAAGGTATTGAGTTCTCTCAGCTGACATAACATCAGAGGAAAGTGAGGGCACACAGCACCTTTCAGAATTGATCCCTTCATATTTTCTATGTTTATTTTCATTATTCTTACTCTTGAGAAAGGTTTCATTTAAAAAAAAAAAAAAACTCCTTCTCCCAAATTCCAAAAAGCAAAGAAGGAAGCTTTAGCTTTTCTTCAGGAAGTATTGTTTGTAGTGAAGCAAGGGTCACCACCAGATAAAATAACTAAGTCTATATTTCGAATATTGTATGTCACTAGTATCCAACCTGTAGACCTTGAAGACATCTGTGTAGAGAAGAATGTGTGTATTTGATTATTTCTTGACCATGTGTTCCTGAGGCACACCCTACAACTATTAAATGGATGTGTTTGAATCAGCTCTTGTGCTACGGGGAAGAAGTAAAGTATGCTTCCTCACCACATGTTCCCACTACTTCCTATGCAGCCCCAAGAACAGCTGTGATGTTAGCAGTGTTGCTACCTCTTGTGATATCTAGTGTGAATCTTGCAATATTTGCTGTTTTACAAACTCGTCCTTCAGGAGTCATGTGATGATTTGAAAATCTCAGCTTTCATTAGAAAAGTAAATAGCCCTTATATTTATAGAGAAAGGCTTGTAAATGTGAATTATAAAGATTCAGAAATAAAAAGAACCCGTTTTATTTTTCTTTGGCTTAAAATTATGATTTTTAAAAATAATCTCATGATTTCTCAATGCTTCAGGTAGAAAACTTGGAGCCCTTTGAGGAATGATTGTCCATTTTCCAGCTGCAATCGCTCATTATTCTTATGTCAGGAGATTTGACAATATGAAGCTTCTGTGTGGTTTCTGCTCCCGCTGCACCACTTGGGGAAGGTGAAGGGATCAGAACAGGGCAGAGAATCTGCTCTGAAGTATTACTGGTTGTAGTTGCTTGACCTACTTTTGCAAATAACATTTATCCCTCAGGTTGAAAAGATTGGACACTGTACATGTTACCCACTTCCTAAATGCTACAGTTATCTATTTTAGGTACTTTTGTCTCATCACCTTTTCCCAATTTCTCAGTTATAACTCTGGAGTTTTGGATTTGTATCCTTTGGGCTCCAGTATGTCTAGTATACAGCTCTATTATGGGAAATATAGACAAGATACTTAAGAAGTTTTTCTCCTGTAAAACCAATGAAATAAATACAGAAAGTGGGGTAACGATTTCTCTGCTTCTTCTATCCCCCATTTACAACCGTGGTGAGAAGACTTCAACTCAATAGATTCTTCTTCCTTTTTCTGAGCTCAATATCAAATGACAGTCAGGGAAACATCTTGCTTTGGATGTTCTATTTGTTTGATTGGTTGAAGCATCTAGCAGAGGCTTAGGAAACTGGCGGGGGTGTGGATGCACAGTACATTGTAAAGAAAGACTTTTTTCTTATGAGTCATTCTGTTACTCTGCCCCTGGGATGGAGGCAGGTTTAAGAAGCAGCATAAGGCTAACGTTGATTTATACCACTGCTTCCAGGGGGAAAATGTTCAGTTGAATAAAGAGCAGACTTCTTAGCTTGAGAGGCTTATCTAATGTTAAAGCAAGAGCAGCCATGGAGCTGCATACAGTCCTATGTATCTGCAATTATTAGCACTTCAGTTACTTATACAAGGCCATAAAATTTACACAAGGTTAAAATTTGACATCAGACAGGATCCAAATCTTAAATAACATTAAATTTTTTTTTTGAGCTTTGAATATTTAACCCAGTGCATAAGCTTGCCAGTTTTAGATTTAATTTTTGCATATATGTTGGATAATTGTGTAAGACGGTGTGCAGGGTGCAAAGTTGACTGTATTTGGACTGAACAGTATTTAGTATCATGTTTTATTTTTTAAAGTTGAATGCATTAAGTAAAGGAGGATAATGCATAGTAACTCCTTAATCTTTCCAGTTAATAACATTTCCTCCATTAACTTAAGTTTTGAAAAATCTAATCATTCACTTAGCTTTGGGACATTAATTGGAAAGGAGCCTTTCTGAATTCTTATGTAAATAAAGTTCAGGGAAGGGGTTGTCTTTTAATTACGTATTTACCCAAGGGAGGGGAACTCCATGTTCCTATATTTATAGTAGATGATTTTTAAGTCAAAAAATGTGAATATATCATCAGTGCTTCATTTTTGTATTTTTCATTTTTAAGTGGTTCATTTCAGTGCTAGCTGAATGCATTTTATATGTGAGCTCATTTGACATACGAAAAGTAAAGCTGGATTCTATTAGCTGGCTCAGTGTAGTTACCTCACTAAAAATCTGAAACAATATTCTCTCGTGTTTGTTTCAAGTTTTAAAACCCATTCTGCATATCTTTGTGTATTTATAATAAAGATTGAGCCTGATAAGGAGAAGAAAATTAATGTAGCAAACATGTTAGTAGTAGAATTGTTGATTTAAGATCATCCACTAAGACATACCCTGCTAGAGAAATGGGATAGCAAGTTACTGGTGAATAAACCAAATTGACTGCTAAGTCTTGAAGGACCATAGTACTATTTTAAGTAGAGTGTACTTGGAATAAAGTTTAAATGAGTGAATGAGGTGGGGTAAAATTGATCATTAGTATTCCTGAGCAAGCCAAAGGTTAGCAAAATAATTAAAGTAGTTTGACGATGAGCAGAATTTTTAAGCAACTTGTTAATAGATACACTATTTTGATTTTAAATGACTGCCAAATCCTGTTAATCCAGTTTCAGAAGTCTAACTCCATGCTAGAAGCCGAGGCCAGCTATGTGAATAAAAGCCAGCTGACAAAACAATATTGTAGAGAGAGAAATAAGAAAAACATATTTGGAAAAGTCAGAAATTTTATCTCACAAGTAGTTTTCTACTGATTTGTAGATTTTGTGTTTTAGAATACTTTGAATTAGTGTAGCATGGAAATAATACCAGTTTCTTAAATATTAATTCATGCAGAATTTTAAGAGAAGTATATTCTTACCTTATCTTTTACTTAAACAATGCCCCTAACATGTCTGAACAAGGGCAAAACACTATGATGTGAAAGTATGAATGTTAAGAGACTTAGGGCTGATCTTCACCATGGGGGAGGTGGGATTGATTGCAGATACGCAACTTCAGCTACGTGAATCACGTAGCTGAAGTCTGCGTATCTGCAGCCAATTTACCTGCCATCCTCACGGCAGCGGCAGTCGGCGGTGCGCTCCCCCGTTGACTCCAGCTTACGCCTCCGGTCAAGCTAGAGTTACGGAGTCGACGGGGGGCAGCGCTGGTGATCGATTTCTCGCGTCTTTAGAAGACGCGAGAAATCGATCGCTAAAAGATCGACAGCTACCCGTGGTAGTGAAGACATACCCTTAAAGTCTTTTCCAAGAAGTTGTATTAGATTCCAGACTAGTTCGGTGTAGTCTTTTGGAAATAATTCAGGCCACTGGATCTATAGTTACAGACCAGATACTTCTTCCAACACCCTATGCAAGAGATGAAAACGGGTTTACAGCCTGTATTCTGACATAGGGCTTGGACCAGTGGCTGTGGAACCGCCCTTCAACATATCAAAGGTTTGGGTGTGGACACCTTCCCCCT